>JADDOH010005066.1:0-65072 GCA_016648135.1 Agrypnia vestita
ACTTGTGCGGGACCTGCGAGTGGAGCGGGAGGCAATTCTGGAGCACACCGACCGGATGGTGGGCCGCATGATGGTGCACTCGCGGCAAGCGGACGCCGCTGGAGCGGCGTCGGCTCCTGCCGCCACTTCTACAGCTGCAGTGGGTGGCCCTGAAAAGGGCCCTGTACCCGCCGCCACTACCGATGGAGCCGGTAGCCCTGATAAAGGTCCGGTACCTGTTGCCTCCACCTCGGCAGCTGTTGGCCCTGAAAAGGGTCCGATACCTACTGCTGCCGCCTCAACCCATGGAGTCGGTAGCCCTGAAAAGGGGCCAGTTCCTGAGAGGCATCAACAACCCGATGCCTGGATCAGTGAGCCACCCCGCCCAGTGGGTGGTAGCATCACCAGCCGATTGGGACCGCCTGTAGGGAGGAACAGGAGCACAGCAGTGGGGCCTGTCACCATTGCTGCCAGGACAAGCAGCGAGGAGCGCAGCAGGCGCGCTTCTTCCAGCGGTGCTGCGCGGCGTGAACACTGCCCGGAGCCGAGCGCCTTCACCAGGGAGTGGGTCACCAACCAACCGACTGTCACACCGGAGTCGATGACTTCACTCATCGAAGAGGTCGTCCGCCGCAGCCGACAGAGCGAGACGACAGGCGAGCCCACTCCTCAAACAGTGGCGATCATGGCGCGGCAGTCGGGAGCACAGGACCTACCGATCTTCAGCGGCGATCCTTTTGACTGGCCGACGTTCTCCGCCCAGTTCGAGCAGTCCACAGCGCTCTGTGGATTATCATCGGCGGAGAACCTGATCCGCCTGCAGCGGGCGCTGAAGGGGAGGGCGCGCGAGGAGGTCGCGCCGCTACTGCTGGATGCGGACAATATTGAAGAGATTATGCAGGCGCTTCGCGACGAGTTTGGGAATGCGACCGTGATCGTCGACGCCATGCTGGAGAAGGTTCGCCGCATTCCAGCCATCTCGAGCGACGCGCCACTGAATGCGATGACCAGGTTCGCCTCTCAAGTGCGCACCGTGGTGGCGACCATCAAGGGATTTGATGACAAGTACCTGACTTCCCCGAAGCTCCTCGCCGAGATGGTCGAGAAGATGCCGATGCCGCTGCGCTTTGTTTGGGTGCAGGCCCGGCACGGGTGCCCCACATCAACCGTCCGGGACTTCGGAGAATGGCTCGCTCGGTCGCTTTCAGCGGCCCCCACCGACGGCCTACACATAAAGAAGCCGGTCACACCCCGCAGCGGACAGGTGCACCACACGACCGAGCGACAGGAGGAGAGCCGACCATCAACCAGTCGGCAGGGAGCGGACCCGCCGGCGCGCAGCGATGTCTACTGCGCCCTGTGCAGGACGTCCACGCACGAGATGCCGAGCTGCAAGGCATACCTGGGGAAGTCGGTGCCGCGCCGATGGAAGGTTGTGAAGGACCTGAGGGTTTGCTACATTTGCCTGCAGCGCGGCCACCTGGTCGGCCGGTGCAGGAGCCGACGGTGCGGCGAGGCGGGGTGTCACCAGCCCCACCACCAGACGCTGCACATTGCGGCCAACTACAATGAGAGCCGCGGGCCGCGCAACAAGGGAGGCGCGGTCCGCTCCAAGGATGCAGCACGACGCGCCCCGAGGACCTCCACCACTGGCGCGGCACCCGCCGCAGCAGCAACATCTATGTCGGCGCCTGCGAACGAGACAGTGGGCCACGCCGGGGGCCAAGAACACGGGCGCACCGTGTACCTGAAAGTGCTGCCTGTGACGGTCGTCGGCCCCCGTGGGCAGGCCGAAGTGCACGCGCTTCTCGACGAGGGATCGACGGTCACCCTCCTCGAGGAAGATGTGGCTATTGCCGTCGGTGCCAAAGGACCTGTGCGCGCGTTGCGCATACACGGCGCGGGTGGCATGTGTTCTTCGGACAATCGGTCGCGAGCCGTGAATGTAACAGTGCGAGGCAAGGACAGTGCCGAGTACCCCGTGAGAGCGCGCACCGTGCGAGCGCTCGCTCTACCGCCGCAGTACGTCGTGAGTGACCCGCGAGAACTTTCACGCTTGGGCCACGTCTCGGCCAGCGAAGTGAGGCCCAAATTACTGATTGGGCAGGATCACGCGCATCTCATAGTGACGCGGTCTTTGGAGGAGATGCCGGACGGCGGTATTCGGTCGCGGACGCTCCTGGGATGGGCCACGCATGGCATTCTCGGGACCCAGCCGCACACGGGCGCGACGATTGTGCTCATGCTCACCGGGAAGAGCGCTCCCGCCGCGGACAGCCGGCTCGAGGCGCTCGTGCGCGAACATTTCGCCGTGGACTCGCTCGGTGTCACCGCCGCCGCCCGTGTAAATCGAGGGGACGCGCGCGCCGCGGTCATCATGGAGGCCACCACACGACAGCTGCCCACAGGCCAGTGGGAGACCGGCCTGCTCTGGAGGGACGATAGCAGCATCAGGGAGCTCCCGTACAACCGCCAGTGCGCCCTCAACCGCCTGGCCGGGATCGAGCGGAAGATGGCCAAGGATGCTGCGTATGCCGCGGCATACAGAGCGAAGATGGAGGAATACTTCACAAAGGGCTATGCTCACGCCCTTTCACCGACCGCTGAAGCCCAGTTGGCGGGGAAATTTTATTTGCCGCATTTTGCCGTATTCAACCCGAATAAGCCCGGCAAAATTCGGATCGTTTTTGACGCGGCAAGCAAGTGCCGCGGCGTCTGCCTCAACGATGTTTTGCTGACGGGACCGGACCTACTCAGTTCGCTCTTGGGGAGCATCTTCCGGTTCCGGGAAGGGCGTGTGGCGCTGGCAGCGGACGTCAAGGAGATGTTTCTGCGCATCAAGATTCGCCCGGCGGACCAGGCGGCACAGTTGTTCTTGTGGAGACAACCAGGCGAGCAGGACCCGACGACGTACCAGATGTCGTCTATGGTATTTGGGGCGACGTGCTCGCCAAGCAGCGCCCAGTACGTCCGCAACCGGATCGCAGCTGCCAGCGCCAGGGAGTTTCCGGCCGCTGCCCGAGCGGTCCGAGACACGTTCTACATGGACGATTATTTGGATGCCCTGGACACCACGGATGAAGCCATCACCATGATGCAACAGGTGTCGGAAATACTACGTCGAGGCGACATGATGCTGACCAACTGGGCGTCGAACGATCCGGAAGTGCTACGCCGGATCGACCCCACTCTACGGGCCGTAGAGCCGATGCGGATTATCGGCGGAGAGGATACTACGGAACGAGTGCTCGGAATAATGTGGGAGCCCGCCTCGGACAAATTTATATTCAAGTTTGTCAATTTACCAGAGATTACTGCAGAGGACCACCCGACGAAGAGGAATTTATTGAGCGCCGTTATGCAGATTTTCGACCCAGTGGGATTCCTAGCATGCTTGCTGATCCGATCGAAGATTCTTCTGCAGGATGTATGGCGGTCCAAAGTCGGGTGGGATGAGCGGATACATCCCGAGCACGCCGAGAAGTGGCGGTTATGGTACGCACTGGTACGAGACAGCCAGTGCAGGATAGAACGCCAGAGCATATCACGGCGTTGTAGCAGAGTGACATTGCATTTATTTTGCGATGCTTCTGAGAAGGCGTGCTGTGCAATTGCGTACTTCGTTGAGGAGGAAGAGGGCGGCATTAACGTAGCCTTCGTCTCAGCGAAGTGCAAAGTAGCACCATTGAAGCCTCTCTCAATTCCGCGGATGGAACTACAGGCGGCGCTCATTGCCGCGCGATTGGCGGAGACCATCAGGAAGGAGCACCGCTGCGACATCTCCAGGACGGTGTATTGGACCGACTCCACGACGGTCCTGTGTTGGCTGAGGACCGATCCACGGACATATTCGGTATTTGTCGCCAACAGATTGGGCGACATCGACGAGCTGACGGACACCACGGCCTGGAGATGGGTACCTACTCGACATAACCCCGCTGATATTGGCACGCGGGACGGAGAGCCGCCGGATTTGACCGCCGGCGGCATGTGGTTCAGCGGCCCGAGCTTCCTGAGGAGGGGTGAGTCAGCCTGGCCGAAGGAGAAGAATCATCCGCCACCTGAAGTGGCTCAGATGGAAAGGCGCCCGGAGACAGTACTAGTGACCCGGCAGCCGGCCACGGGGGGAGCGCTACCAGACATACAGCGCTTCTCGTCCTGGACCCGCTTACTACGAGCCACTGCATGGGTACGGCGCTTCGCGGCGAACTGTCGCCGCCCGGCCGCCGCGCGCGTCCGCCAAGACATCACGGCCGACGAGTGGGCCGCGGCCGAACGCGCCTGGATTTTACACGCTCAGGCAGAGACATTTTGGCCTGAGATGAAATCTCTCCGCGATGGAACATCAGTACCGCGGACCAGTCGCTTGCACCACACGACGCCCCATTTGGATGCACATGGCGTCATCAGGATGAGCTCGCGACTTGAGGGCACGACGACAGAAGGGATACCGCCGGGACTACGGGCGCCCGTCATACTAGACGGTGGCCACCCGTACACGCGGCTAATGGTGCGTCACTACCATGAGCGCGCGAATCACCCGGGCACAGAAAGGACCGTAGCAGATGTACGTGAGAACTTTTTTGTGCTCAGATTGAGACCTGTGGTGCGCCGGGTGAAATTTGAGTGCCAGCGATGCCGTGTTGAGAAGAGCCAGCCGGCCCCGCCGATGATGGGCCAGCTTCCGGACTGCCGGCTGGCACACCACACACCCGCATTCCACCACTGCGGATTGGATTACTTCGGGCCGATGCAGATAACCATCGGGCGCCGGAAGGAGAAGCGATACGGCGCGCTGTTCACCTGTCTCACGACGCGCGCTGTGCATATGGAGCTAGCCGAATCATTGTCAGCTGATTCGGCCATACTTGCCATCAGGAGGATGGCGCGCGCAGAGGCCATCCGCGCTTCCTGTACTCGGACAATGGAACGAACTTCAGTGGCGGTAGCCCTCGTCGAGCTGAAGGAGGACTCGCGGATGAAGGATCATCTCGCTGAAAGCGGGGTTGAATGGCACTTCAACCCCCCACTTGCCCCGCACATGGGCGGCGCATGGGAGAGCCTGGTGCGGTCTATCAAGCGCGCACTGGAGGCTACATTGAAGGAGCGGGCTCCACGGGAGGAAACATTGAGGACCGTGCTGGCTGAGGCGGAGTTCACGGTCAACAGCAGACCGCTGACACATGTTTCGGTGGACCCGAAGGACGACGCACCTCTCACCCCCAACCATCTGCTACTAGGGGCGGCTGGCAGAAATTCGCATCTCGCGATTTACAGCGCACTGGATGAAAATGTTTGTCTGCGGAAGCAGTGGCAGATGGCTCAACAGATGGCTGATCTGTTTTGGAGAAGATGGATGCGGGAGTATCTGCCGACTTTGGCGCGCCGACGCAAGTGGCAGGATGCGGCGCCCGCGATCCGAGAGGGAGAGGTGGCGATCATCATGGACCCCGCTCTACCCAGAAACACGTGGCCAAGGGGACGGGTGATTGAAGCGAAGGCTGCGGCGGACGGACACGTACGTGTTGTCCGCGTGAGAACGGCAGCAGGAGATTACACCAGACCCGCTACCCGGATCATCACCATGTCACAAGGGCCGCGGATGGACCTGTCCTCCTAGCATCGGTATAGCCCAGCTATACGGGGGGAGTGTATCGGACAGGTAGAATTATGACGACGGGATGATGATGATGATGATGACCCGTCTGATATGACGATGTGATGATGATGATGACCCGTCTGAATTCAAGAATTTTGGCCCTTACGGAGGGCCCAGGTCCGTTGTATGGGCCCACCTCGCCTCCAAGCGGATAGTCGGCGCGGGCACTGAGCCGGCGATATGTGACATCTCCGACGGAGGGCGTTGGAAAAATTCCACGAAGAAATTACATTTTTGGTCTTATCTTGTAAAGTGTTGAAATATTTGAAATACTTAAGAAAATGAAATATTTAAGTTTGATGAAATATTTAATGAAATATTTAATGAAATATTTAAGAATTAGATAAGACATTTGTAAATGTAATACTGAATAAAATTGATGTTTCGTGGTCTTGATATACAGGGAAAGCTCGCGCGATGGGAATAAAATCATTTTTAAATCGCGCGGAGCGCCGCGGACTATCATAGAATGGCCGCTATTTTGATGGAATTTATGTAAATGTCCTGCCTCGAAGAGGCGAGGAAGTAAAAATACATAAGTATTTAAATGTGCCAAATGAGTCCTTTGTGTGGTATTGTAAAGTAGAAATTAAAATAAAAAATGTTTAAATTGAGAGTAAAATATCTCGCGTGGGCCCTTGACCGCGCCGCCTGTAGGCGCGGGTAATGGAAAAAACCCGGCGCCATAGTGCGCCGTGCGTCTGGAACGAGGGCCAAAGCGAATATTTTTGAACTCTGATTACGGACGTTACAGACATCCTAGCCAGCTGAAACATTTTTTATTGTGTTCCTCGTGTGAACATCTATGGGAATGATATGTTTTTGCTTATCTGAAAGTTAGCTACTGCGCTTTGTTTGAGGTGACACACTTTGTCTGCCTATTACGCAATTAATATCTATCCGACATACTTGAAAATATCACCAAAGGATGCGCTTGGTTGAGATCTATCGAATGGTATAACTTAGAATCTCGTAAAATCATGTTTACTATTTTTAACCGAATTAAATGTAAATTAATTCTTGAAAATGCCGCGGTAAATCGGCATATTTTGTTGAATAACTAGGTAAATTCACTCTTGCGGTTCCAGTAAACGACATCATCCTATGGGCAAGACATAGATTGGTATAGATGATGTGTTAAAATCCCCGGGGGGGTGGCGTTTAATTTGCTATCGATTAAAATATTTAATTTTAATCCGCGAATCGGCACGGGAGGCCGACATTTTGCGCTCCAAGCGCCCGGTGAATCGAGCGCGCTGATTGGTCGGCGTCGCGAGACAGGGGGAAGCTTTCCGCACTGTATAAATACTGCGCCGGGCGGGCGAGTCGCTCATTCTGCTGGGAGCCTCTGCCGAGTACGCCTACTGGAACATTTATTCTGCGTTTTACTTCACACCCTGCTTGACCCCTGCTTTTCTTCTTTGGATTTGGACTCTGGATTTTCTACTGACTTCTGCATTTGGACTTGGCTACGATTTTGGATTTATTGGACTTGTTTTTACCACCTGAGGCGACGACTTGGCTTGGATTCTGGACTTGGAAAATTTTCTGCGCTCTACACTCCCGGCCTGCTAGTACATCGGGGCTTCGGAAGCGAACTCAGCGGACCGCACCTGTTATTTAATTGTTTCCGTGTGGAACATTAACTATTGATATTAGGTTATAATAGCTTGAATATTTTCGACTCATAATCAAGACAGGAATATAGCTCTGCGAGGTTATTAATTTTTTACAAATAACCCTGTACAGCTGCATACTTCAGAGAACTTAAAAAAGGCAATGTAAATATTAGATCAAATTTTGTATAAATTGAAAATTATACAGAATTCATATTTTTTATTTTACCTCCGGTTCTATTGTTTTCTTGTCGGCCTTGTCCTGCTTGAGTTGGCGGATCTTCTCTCCCTGTTGTGCGATGCGTTCCAGCAAGGAGTCAGCGGTGTCACCACCCGACGGGGCTGGAGTGGGGGCAGCTGCTGGTGCGGCGGGGGCCTTGGCACTCGGAGTCCAATCCGTACCAGCTACCTTCTTGTACTCGGCTTTCAAAGCCAATAGAGCCTGAACCTAGTGATGGTCAACACGATTGATATATTATATCGATTACGCGAATATATACCAGAAGGATCAAGAAATGGTTAATCTTATAAATTGCGAGCGACCACTCTAATGAGCCAGTGAGTTTTAAAAGCGAATGAAAGCAACGATTGATGCCAGAGACGAGTTGATCTTTCTAGTAAATCCAAAATTAGTGCAATTACAGAATAGTCATCCGGCGAAAGTTTGGGTCCAGTGATTTTGTTATTAATAAAAGTTTTACAGTTGTTATAAGTGTTTCCATCTGGATCCCACCCCTGACAGTATATAGAGACACATACTTAATTAAACGAAGTATTAGGTCATGGTTGCTTGAACACTTTCGTCTCCTAATTAAATTAGGAATATAGTCCTGCCTTGATTATGAGTCGAAAATGTTCGAGCTATCATGACCTAATATCGATAGTTATGGAGATATGCGACATCAAATTTTGCATTTTTTTTTCAATATTTCTGACTTCTTTTTTGTATAATGTTGGACTATCATCACAGTAACTTATAGCGATTATGAAAAATTCAATCGTTTCAATACAAGTTAAATAAAATGATAAAAACCCTGAAAATTTTCCAATTGGAATTCAAAGGTTTTTATTTTTTTATTTGACTTGTATTAAAGGAAATGAATTTTTCATATTCGATATAAGTTACTGTAATGATAGTCCAACGTTTTACAAAAAATAAGTCAGAAATATTGAAAAAAAAAAATGCAAGCTTTAATGTCGCACATCTCCCTAACTATTGATATTAGGTCGTAATAGCTTGAAAATTTTCGGCTCATAAACAAGGCAGGAATATAGTCCAGCGAGGTTATAAATGTTTTCCAAATAACCCTGTATGTATACATAATTTTATGTCTGAATCTCTAAAAAATCTACCAACAAAATGATGCCGGGATGAAGATGAAAAAATATGATTTTTACCTCTGCTGTAACTGCCGCTTTGTCTGCCTTCTGCTCCTTCAGGAGGCGCACTTTGTCTCCTTGCTGCGATATCTTTTCCAATATTGCGCCAATGTCATTCGCAGATTCCTGATAAAGTTAAAAAAAATATATTAATTTCATTCGGTACTCTACCAGTAGCTTCTCGAAGACAATTTTTCACAAGACAATTCAGGTGAATATTAAACAGCTTTTATATCCCTCATATCACGTATAAATTTTCATCAAAATTACAAAATAAATTAATAAAATAATGGATGGCGTACCTTCGGAGTCCCGACGACACTAGCCACGGCAGCCGGGGTAGACTTTGCCTTCGGAGCTGCCTGAGTCTGCTTTGATTGCTAGAATAATGCAAAACAATAACAAAATTAATTTGGAACATTTTCAAAAAAAAACTAAAGAAAAAAATAATTATCGTAAATTGTAAGATCAATTAAAAAAACTAATAAAAAGAATACGATTATTTATTTGTGAAATAAACTTGCCCAATCAAAATACCTAAGTAGGCAGCGGCTTTTTACATACTGTCATATGTTTGTGTTTATTTAGTAATGTATACAGGGTTATTTGGAAAACATTAATGACATCGCAGGACTATATTCCTGCCTTGATTACGAGTCGAAAATTTTCGAGCTATTATGACCTAATATCAATAGTTATGAAGATATGCGACATCAAAGTCTGCATTTGTTTTTCAATATTTCTGACTTATTTTTTGTAAAACGTTGGACTATCATTACAGTAACTTATATTGAATACGAAAAATTCATTCCCTTTAATACACGTCAAATAAAAACCTTCGAATTCCAATTGGAAAACATTCCAATAGGAATTTTTTCAGGGTTTTTATCATTTTATTTAACTTGTATTGAAAGGAATGAATTTTTCGTAATCGATATGAGTTATTGTAATGATAGTCTAACATTTTACAAAAAATAAGTCAGAACTGTTGAAAAAAAAAAATGCAAACTTTGATGTCGCATATCTCCATAACTATTGATATTATAGGTCATAATAGCTTGAACATTTTCGACTCATAATCAAGGCAGTAATATAGTCCTGCGAGGTTATTAATGTTTTCCAAATAACCCTGTATATCAGGGGCACAAGAAGCATGACTTTTTCCTAAGCATATATATTGAAAAGAAAACGAAATAAGAAATATATCTCGTAATATCCCAATCACAATAATTAACATATTATTCAAATTTTAATATTTCATAATATTCTGTCAGATAAATATTTGATTTAGATTTTTTTCCCAAATATATGGTTAAATAAAAGTCATGCTTCTTGTTCCCACTGCACGCCCTGATATATACATATTAAGCACATAATAATCATGAGACCAATAAATGCTGATTTATCAACACTGAAACTGAACATACATAATTCTCTATGTAACAATGTATGTCACTACACTACCAGATAGTGGTAATAATGCATAATTGTATTTTTATTTAATATTTAACAATTTCCATCACTAATGATATTAGATAGCACAGTAATGATGAGGTATAAAAAGCAAAGAAAAACAATATCCGTTACTAACGCTAGACACTGCACTAGATGGTGGTATTTTCACAGCTTTATTCGCGGCCGAAATATATAGTAATAAAGTATGTGATTTTTGACAAGTTATATCCAGTATGGTATATTTTTTTTGTATAAAATGTCAACTGAGCATTAAATTTAATTAAGGTCATCGGTTTCACCAGAATCAGCAAAAAAAAAATTGCACAGCTTATAATTCATTATTATTATTCAAATTTGTTTAGTGGTCAGCCAAAATTATTTCGAAATGCAATATCGAAAAGCATAAATCGATGCATTCTTCAAAAGGCTTCTAACGTTTTCGGACAAATCTTGAAAATTAAAATACAGCGGTACCTTAATATATACAGGGTGTCTTGTCGTGTCAAATTACTTTATACAATACCATCAATGTATAATTATGGCAATAACTATAGGATTTTTTTTTATGAAAACGGATAAACAATTTTCCTTTATGGGAATATTTCGTTTGGAGTCTTGTTTTATACTGAGTGTAGCAAAAACTTTGGGGTAATCTTCTTCATTCAATTTTGAATAGAAAATATTCTTTACATTTTAGGCGGAATGGTTGCATTGTTTTTTCAATATTTATGGCTTATTTTCTGTACAACGTTGGGATACCACAACAGTAACTCATATGGAATATTAAAAATTCATTTGCTTTAATACAAGTCAAATAAAATGACAAAATCTGCTCGGTTTTAATAATTTTATTTGACTTGTATCAACGCGAAATAATTTTTAATATTCAATACAAATTACTGTCATAATATTCTAACATTTGACAAAAGATAAGCCAGACATTGAAAAAAAAATGCAAACTTTGATGTCGCTTATCTCCGTAACTGTCGACATTTCACCCAAAGTGTAGAGAATATGTTCTATTCAAAAATGAATGCGGAAGACTCCCCTGAAGTTTTTGCTACACTCAGTATAAAACAGGATGTACTCCAAACAAAAATTTCCCATAAAGGGAATATAGTCGATCCACTCCCATAAAAAATCCTATTGTTATTGGCATATTCTACATTGATGGGGTTGTATAAAGTAATTTAAATACTGCTTAATACTAAAATATTTTAAAATACTTAATACTAAAACGCAATTAGCATGTATGGGGAAAAATTTGAAACTAAAATGTGATAACTTTTTAATAATTGTGAGCTAATCAATTTGATTTCATTTTTAAAATTAGATCACTAAACTATACCAAGAGTACTTGTGGAGTATAAAAGCAAAAGCAGCAATATTCAAAAAAAAATTATATATTTTGAATTCAGTAACTGAGGATTACTAATTTAAAATGTACTGAATTCTAGACTTTATGTATCAATCGCTTCCAAAATAATATTTCCTATAAATTTATAGGCTATGTTTTCCTATAAAATCTCAAATTCTGCACATTATAAATCAGTAATCCTCGATGATTGCAATTAATTTTTTTGTATTTTGCTTCCTTTATTTTTATACCCCACACTTGTCATTATTCATCAATTACTTTTCAATTTTCACAGTCGTTTCAAAATTTGCAAAATTTTTTAACAAGTCAAACTAAACCAAGAAATTCGTGTCTTTATATTTTGGTGATCTGTGACCAAAACCCGTAAAAATAATACGTATGGAATGTCAAAACTAATTATTAAATTCCTTCATATGAAATATGGCGGTAAACGAGTGATCGAAACTTGTTTCTAATTTCAGATCGATATAAAAAGCTCGCGAGGGAGATGGTCGAGATAGCCGATAACACGGAAAGGAAAGAGATGAGAAGATCAATTCGCGTTTTCAAGTAAACTAAATAAATTCGAAATTTAAAAAACTAACCTCGCCGAACGCGCGCCGCTACGAACGCCGCCACGGACACGTCAAAAACCTCCACATGGCAGAGCGTGCTTGTAAAAGTGTGTTCCACTTAAATGCGGAACGCGCAACCGTCGGTTTTGTAATGGTCATTATAAGTATTTTAAATTAAATTACGAATTCGCATTTTTAAGGAATTAATGAATTCTATTTGAATTCATTTATGTTACGTCGGTACATCCGCCGTTTTCAAATAAATACATTTCAAATTATGTATATTATAACGTAACCGAAAACAAACTCAAAATAAAGGATGTCCCGTAGCTGTAGTCGCAGTTCACGATAAAATTCGAGCATTCATGAAAATAATTATGATAGTTTTGAAACTTTTATTATAGAAATCGAAGTGCAACCAGACATAAATGTAGTGTCTGCAATTTCCATTCATTTAACAAGAGTTGAAAAATAACTTTAACGCCTTTTTCGAAGAAGAGATGAAAAAGTTGAACAGGGTGTACTGGATTTGTAATCCATTTCAAGACAACATACCAATTAAAATGTCAACAAAAGCAAGTGAATAGCTCCCGAAAGTCCTCCTCCTACTTATGTGAAGTGGGATTTTCTGCCATGGTTTCTATTAACCCTTAACCACCTACCATACGTCTCACAGGCCCCGTCGAATTGATAATCGTGAATATTTTTGCGCCCAAGTTTCGTACTAACTTGTTAGTTCCTGTACCTTTTCCCCGCGCCCCTAAGTGTCGCGCAAGCGCTCGTACGTGCGTGCGTTTGATTCAGGTGAGTAAAAAACTATCGCAGGGGGTCTGAGAGACCTACGGTAGGTGGTTACGTAATTTTTTTTAATCGTGTTTTTTTTATGGTTTTCATTTAACATGGCTCTTAGTGACAACAATATCGAGCGGTATTTGGAACAAGATCTTTCAAGATCATGTTGGGCTAGATCATGTTTTGTATAATAAAATATATTTTCAATATAGATAAGACTTTTTAAAGGTCCCTTTATATAATTATCTAAGGTAAACACACATATTAGCATTATTTTAGTAAATTATCATAAAATCATGGCATATCGAATTAGCGTGCGCTCACGCTGACGTATCATTACCAACTAAATTCAACGACGCGGCGACTGAAGTCCATCATTGTCTAACACGTGTTACGCGACTGTACCGTGCTCTTTCCATATTGTTTTCTCTTTTACGAAACCCAAGCAACCGCCATCTCTGTCCTACATGAAATGTGTGGTATTTGTCGTGCTCTTTCTTGCTCGATATAACTGCGACGTGCAATATTCTGCTCTTTTACACACTGGCCGAAAATACGAGAGTAATGAATAAATTATTTTTTAATTTAAAAAATCCGTACATTCGTAACAGTTTAATTTAGTCATTTTGGTGTGAAAATGTCTATTCGATGATTACAAAAAATGGTCCTCAGAAGGACCATTCGTCAACCGACGTTTCGCCTGAATCACAACAGGCATCTTCAGGTTGCTTGTTAATAAATTTCCGTCACGAGGGGCAGTGCGAACACGCCCGTTCGTATCGGAAGCTTATTACCATCTTGGTAATAAGCTTCCGATACGAACGGACGGTATATATATATATATATATATATATGCATTTTTGTTTTACTGTTTTAAAAATTCAATTTACTCTATATTTTCGGAGAATGTTTAAAAAAATAATTTTCGTTTCAAACAAAGCATGTACTAAAGGAAAATTAAACTTAATTTTTAAAATTATACGAAAATATAGAGTAAATCAGGTAGATTAAGATGTTAAAACGAAAATCGATTTTTTTCACCATCTGGAGTCATGTTCGACACCGCTTCGATAACTGATTTTGAATGCGTGTGTTGTTTATCAAAAGCGTATTCATTTTAAAATTTCCGCTCTGACTTTAAAAACAGTTACAAAGACGTTTATCTAAATTTCGTCGTGACACAAAAACGTTTGAACTATTCAAGGAACATTAAGTTTAACATAAAAGCCGTCGTGTTGGTATTCACACTTTCAATATAATAAAAAAAAATATTTCCAATTATTGTAGAAACTGTTTGTTACCACTGAGCCAAAGACTGTTGATTGTTGTACTGTAAACGGTGTAGACGCCGAGAAAACGCGACACGATTTGACGCTTTCGAAACTTATCTGGTCACGATGCCATTTCAGTGCAATAAGTTATTGTGCAAATAAATAATAATGTTGAATTTAATGAAAAATAATATTTTTTTGAGCTGTTTTTACGTAATCACGTAATGGCATTGAAATTATTGGGAGAAAAATGGAGATCGCGTCTCTCTCGCTGGTAGCGACTGGAATTACTAGGGATGGGTAAAAAAATATCGATATTTATCGTCGATATATTTTTTCGCGATATATTGAATATCGATATTTTTTTCTGGGATAACCGATATTTTTTTTCTTGGCGACTTTTTTAGTTTTGGTCATTTTTTGGCGACCTTTTTTGGGTATCTTTTTCATATTTTTTCCGGTGACCTTTTTTTTTGTTTGGTCACCAAAAACTTTTTCCCCTACAGGTTTTTGAAAAAATAATATCATAAATCGATATATTTTTCTCAATGTATATCGATTATTTTCGATACTTTTTTAAAATATCGATTCGATATATATCGATTTTTTTTTCATTTACCCATCCCTAGGAATTACTATTACATTCTTTCACAAGCATTCAGGGCTGAGCCAAATGTAGTAGAAGATATTGATCTTTTTTGAATTATTTTAAAAATGTTGGAAAAATAATAAATAAATTATTTATTTATTTAAAGAGGAAATAATGATTGTCGGAAGCGGTAAAAATTCTCCAGCTCTGGAATTCATAGGTCAAAGCGACTACTTTCACCTCACAATGACATTTTCATCATCAGATGTCAGTGACAGTCAAAACCGTTATTTTGGCCGTTCACATGATAATAGTTACTTGAATAAAGTAAAAGTATTATAACTTTAAACTCTCTTAGTCCAGAATAGTTTGTTAGTCCCATAAACTGAGCGTAAAGTTATGTTATGTTACACATCAAAAAATTCATATTCATAAGACCGACCAAAATACTATGTGCCACAGTTTGGAAGAGTGTGAGAAAGATGGCCTTGTTACGTTTGATTTTAAATGCTAGCAATCAAATGGAATGTGAAATGATATCAGTAAATTAACAAACCTGCAAAGTAGGTTGGTCCTTGGCATGTCCATCGGGGATGTGGAAAAGAATGCACGGCTGCTCGCGACCACTGAGCTGGCTGGCTGGGCGGTACGGCACGTCCACCTTGAAGAAGCCTCTCCGCTGCAGTTGGATGATGTCTCCCTTCTTAAGGTTGGCCAACTCGGGGTCACCCAGCATACTCACCTCTGACTACAAATAAAAATAGATCAAAATATTTTACAAAGTTTGAAATGTGTATGTTTCACGGTTGTTAGATATTCTATAACACTGGCTAGAACATACGAGATCCTCGTAGCATGTAAAAACGTAATAGACACTTAAGGTCACTAAAGTCGAGCTTGACTAAACAGGAATAAGAAGTCTTCTTCTTCTTTTCGTCCATGTCCCCCGACATCAGCTATCACTCTGGCATAGGCTTCTCTGTCCTGCGCTGCTAGAATAGTTCCTGTCTCTCAAGCAGAAATTGGAAGAAACAAATACCAGCGTAAATGTACATCTCATTTATTTTATATTATTACAGTTGCATGGATGATGGGCTTGGATAGAGGAGACTACTCGTACAATGAAGGGAACCCACCACATACCCTGAGCTGTTCTATGCGCAAAAGCGTCCATATCGGCCCAGCACGTTCGCCGCCTGGTTGGCATTATTTTATGCTAAAGCGACCTCCTCGCTCGGCCTTCGTCAATACAACACGCAGAGATGAAAACCGGGTGAGTCGGTCGCACAAAACCTTCATTGTCCCGCGCATATTAATCTTTATTTCAAAAATAACAATACAATACATAATACCAATAATAAAATTTAAATAAAATACATCACCCAAACAGGGCGCAGGACGTAGAAAACACAACCCCTCCGTGGAGGGAAAAAGACACAAAGAAAAAAATAATAAAAACATAAAAGATTCGTGACCAAAGAAATCACCACCGACGGTTCAAACACTGGTTCAGGAAAAACTACGGAGCAGGGCCCCGTAGGATCTCCCAGCGGGACACCCAAGTTCCAACAAAGTCTTTAAGATGTCTAAAGTTAGACTCATTTCTCACCAGGTCGACATTTGTGGGATGCCAACCCGTCTCAAGCGGCCCGTTTATACCTTCAATCAAGTCCTCTCCAGCATCCCTCAACAGAGCACAATCCCAGAGGATATGTTCCGGGGTCTGGGCCACACGAGCGCAGGCGCACCAAGGGTGAGTGGAGAGTCCAAGATCATGTAATTTGGACCTGAACTCACCATGGCCCGACAGCATCTGTGCTGTGTAGTGATCCAGAGCTGGAAAATACCCTCCGGACCCCTTTCTCTCTTTCACCATCACCCTCGGGAAGAAGGAATGGGTCCATTTCCCAGTGGTGGCGGCGTCCCATCTTTCTTGCCAGACTTCTAACGTAATTAACCTAATTCGTCTGCCCAACTCCCGAGTCCGCTCGTTTTCCAGAAGCCTGAGAGTCCTACCAAAGTAGTCAACTTCCAGGCCACGCCTCAGATTACGGCGAGCGCTGGTCTCTAAGACCTCCAGATCAGCAGGGAGTACCCCCGCTAATACTGGGAGGGCCTGCCCAGACAGTCCGATAACCTCCCGTCAGCGCCAACAGGGGCACTCTCTGACCACTGTTGAGTGCTGCAGAGACCACCCTAGTTCGGAGTCTATGCGACCAGACCTGAGCAGCATACGTGACCTGGGCCACGTATGTGGCCTTATAAACTAGTCGCATAGCAGGCGAACGGATGCCCCACTCTGCAACGCTCATCCTCTTCATGGAGGTGAAGAAGACCCCCGCTCGTTCGGAGATAGTCTTGACATGAGTCAGGAAGGAGCCCGACAAGGACAAGGAGCAAGACTACTCGTACAGTAAAATTTAGTAAATGTTAAAAATTTATAACCAAAAATGTAGAGAAAACACTGCTTTAACAGCATATTCAAAATATTAAACAGCCACACTGATGTGCCTTCGTTACTGGGCCAAATAACATTCAATATCCCTTCCGTAGACTCAGAAATAATGAACTGTTGTTCCTTAGCCATCATAGAACTAATTATGGATTCCATGCTCCCATGTCACGATTATGTCGCCTTAGTGTGCAGGAGAGAGTGTGCCTCTCGAATAGTTTTCCTATTGAAAAGCTCATGAGAGGCGCAGCAATAACTGAGTTAGAATGGCGAGGGGATCCTCGATCACGAGGCCCGGCTACAACAACAACAATGTCACCTTATAAACTCAAAGACAGGATCTGGACTTCTTCGGTCTAAGTCTGTCCAGATAAAACAATCTCTGATTAGATAGTCCAGATCTTGTCTCTATCTTGTTAGTACTTTTCATTTGTCCTTGCTTTTGTATTAAATTGTTATAACTTTTATTCTGATGTATTTTATACTGTTCATGTTATGTATTAAATTTTATTGGACTATGTCCGATAATTTCAATAAATAAATTATTATTCGCGTCTATCAATGTTGGGATAACAATCACAAAAATAGTTGTTTTTCAGATTATGGTCGTATAAACAGAAAAAGCCATTGCGGGACATATATTTGTATGGATAAGCGAAGTGTTCTTAGCACTGGGCACTTTAAGAGAAGAATAATTGATATACTATAAAATTAAAATGAATCTGTCAATTTTTTATGAACATTCAATGCAATCATTCAATACTCACTCTCGTATTCTGTGCGATGAAATTTTTGAAATCATCATCTTTCCCCAATACTCCTTTAGAGATGATGTGTTCAAAGAATACACAGTAAGTTGGGGTGAACTTAGCCGCTGCAACGTCAGCCAACCAGGTGAGCTTCAGAGTTTTCTTGTAATCCTTGTCATCCAAGTTGCTGACAGCATCCACTGATGTCACGGAACCATCTCCCGATCTAGGAGAATAAATTGAGAATTAATAATACAAGCTATTTACGAAATGAGAATTTCAAATGTAAATGTTATTTAAATCCATTCAGATTTACATTTTAACCCCACATTTCTTCATAAAACAGAACGTCTTTCTAGCAAAAACTTCTGATAGACCTCAATTATATGCTGTGAAAAGATACTCCTAGTAAAATACCAACTGTGCAGTAAGCGAAAGCATATTTTCCAACTTACCTAACCGATGCATTAGTTAGGTTAGGTTAGATAGTTAGTAGTAACTTTGGTAGAGTCTTCTTCATTTAAACTTGAATAGAAAATATTTTTTACACTTTGGGTGAAATATCAACTACAGTAGAACCTCAATAATTCAAAATTCAAGGGACCCCAAAAAAAAAATTTCAAATTATGCAGAACCAATTCAAAATTCAAGGTACAAAAAAAAAAGTCACGATGCAAATGTGAATAGTCATTAATTGAATTAAAAACGTGTATATTTTTGCATATTTCAAAAACACTATATTTATTATGCTAGTACAAAGATCGCGACATTTCTATTACTAAAGTATCCAATATTGAGATATGTATTTGTTATTCTTCTTCTTTTTTCCTGGCGTTTCACCCCTGTGGGGTGTTCTTGCCACAAAATAAGTGTGTTACTTCGTTGGAAATGGGTGTGATGGTTGTGTTTTTTCCCTCTTTTATTTTGGAAATTTAAATTGTAACCGATTCATTTTGGGATAAACATTAAATTTTTACTCAGATAATAAGCAACTTTTCCTAAGAAAAAAAATCACTAATAAATATTGGCAAATTCATTAGAATACGAGTATTACTGCATGAGAGAACAATCACTGCACTTACTTATGAATCTTCTCAATTCTGATATTCCCCCAGTTGATAAAGGTGGTGTTGTCTCCCTCCTTCAGCAGCTGGGCGTCGGCCTGGTCGATGAGGACCGTAGGACCAACCCACACTGTCTTTTCGCCGACTTCGGCATTCTTGGGATGACGGGCTACCTTCATGGCCTTCTCGGAAGTCAGGTCCCGCACTGTAACCTTCACCGGAGGGGGGCTGTTCTCGAGGGCGGTGTAGCGGGGGGCCACCGGGTCGATTACCTGATAAGATAAATTGAGTGTAAATAAAGCTTTATAAGTAAAACTTATTGATTTATTCAAAAGAGTTTCATTATTTTTGCAACATTTGATTGTTTGTCTTGTTTTTTATTTATTTACCACCGTTATTCAAACTGAATTATCTCCATTATACATACATCTTGAGTAAAAAACTTAATTGTTATTATAAATTTTAATTGACATTAAAATAAACTGTGTCTAGGAAGCACAGATCTGCGCTCCGGCGCCCGACCAGTTAATCTATTCGAGCAGGGCAGTGGGTCACGTAGTGGGGAGGGAAATTCTAAAGAACTTAAATTCCGAGAAAACACTTATGAACAGTGGTTTATTAGTATAATGGTCGTGATGCTAAAAATTGAATGAGTTAGAATCCCATGAACTAACCTTTTTATTGAAGGCCCATATCTTGTCCCATTCCATGAAGACGACTGATCTTGAGGAACCTTGAGCGATGATGAACTGCTTAAGTCCCTCTACTGTCATGCCTCTCCTCAGGACACCACGGACTGTGGGAAATCTGGGATCGTCCCTGGAAGATAATTTTTATTATGAATACTATTAACGAGGTACCATAATTTGTTGGTTAAATTTATTTTTTATAATACAAAATACAGGAAGTTGACTTACCAGCCATCCACAAGCCCTTCATCAACAAACCACGTTAGCTTTCTCTTCGAGAGAACCGTATTTGTCATGCTAAGTCTGAAACAGAGAGAAATAATTTATTTGAGATTTTTATGTTATTTGGATAGTATCCGCGAATACTCACAGTATAGTGTTTGGTTTACAAAACTTAATTTTAAATATGCAATAGGTGAAGTCGTAAAGCTTATGAGTAAATGCAACAAATTCATTAAAATCAGCTGTTTATACCAATATGTATAGGTCTTTTCATATACGCTTGCAATTGAATAGTGTGGGTACAGTGCGTAATACACGCATTGCTTTGTTGTGTTAGGTTTACGGATACGAGAGGAAGATATCCGTAAACTTAACACAACGAAACAGTGTGCGTATTATGCACTGTACCCACACTAACTCAATTGCAAGCTTATATGAACAGACCTATGCTAAGCATTTAAAAACACGGCAAAAATAATAAATGTATAAGATTAATTTAGAATATTTTTAAAATGATTTTAGTTCATCAAGATTTATCATAGATGTTTCATAAGGACAAAGCTATTTTTTATATGAGAAAGTAGGTACGGAAGTCTTTTTGGATGTTTATAGGGCTTACAGCCTATTGTACGGCTGGCTTAAGTTATCACTTTACTCAATTTAACATTCACCAATTTCACCCATGATAGACTACCACATCTATAAATTTTTTGAAGTTGTATATATCTTAAATATGAACAACTTGTTTCGTATGCGAGTTGTATTTTACTAACGCCACCTGTGGTTGAAATTAGTCATCTCTATAAATTAGTACAGATGTCGCCGTTGAAATATTGCTTGTGAAAAATGCGCGCACATTTCATTGCATAACTTAAATTTCACCTCCGACACACCTAAAGAAGTTCAAAATTAATAAAAACAATATTAAAAGAATTATTATTAAAGGTACCGCCCGTAAAGGGACTGTCACTGACCGACTGTACTCCCAGATGTAAGGCTTCCTGAGGCCCAGAGCCTCGATGAACCAGTAGAACTGCGGATCTCTGTCGTGGTATTCCATGGTTCTCAGTACGTGCGTGACGTCCTCCACCGCGTCCACGATGGGACAGGCAAAGTCATATGTCGGGTAAACCCTGAAAAATAATAATTAATCACTCCTTAGATTTTTAATGATAATCAGCTATAAAGAAGACTGAAGGTTTATAACATGGTTTGACAAGTTCCCAAACATAGCATGTCAGAAAAATATAAGTTAAGTTATTCACAATTATGAATAATGAGCTTTCTAAATGATTGAATTCATTAATTTCAAACCTGTCAAACTGAAATCTTCAAAATTGGCGGCATTACAATTTTATAAAATCATCCGTATTCTGAACAAAGCAATATTGCTATTTCTGTATCTTTACAGTTATTGTATAACATCATGACATCGTTTTTTTGACGTTTTATGTTTGACAGCTTTCAAATTAATGAATTTAATCAATTAGAAAGCTCATTATTGGTAATTGTGAATAACTTAACGTTTGTTTACGTTTTAGAGCTTTCTGATTGATTGAATTCATTAAGGTACTAATACATATGCTCATTAGTGGCATGTGAGCATGCGCAGTACTGAGCTTCTTTCTATTTAGTTGCATGTGTGTACGCACATTGCAACAACCGCCGGTTGATTTATGAGCATGCTAATGTCATTCACCATGAGAAGGGGTATCTTTTGAGCATGTGTGAACAGGCTTGCTTATGAGCATGCTAATGTCATTCGTGGCTAGTATCGATTATCAATGCGATCTTCTCAGTCCGCGACAGATAAAACAAATACGGCACGTTGGGGAGATAACAAAACATTACTTTTCGTGATTTATTGTAGGAATCACGAATGTCTGTGGAATACTCGGTCACCGCTATGTAAAAATAATATAGCAAGAAATAATGTTTATGAAACTTTATTAAGACATGAATGATTCAAATTTTACAGTAAAAATTATAAAAACTAAAATAAAAAATGTGCCGATGGAAACTCAGGACCTGTTTTGATTGATTTCCCGTTTCAATTTGCAAAGTTTCCGTTTTGAACAAGAGCGTCTCTATTCTATGACAAAAGCATGCCAGTAATAAACATATGTTCGATTGTTAGCTTTGAGCATGCTCATTAATGAGCATAATTAAAATAAGCAACCTAATAATGAGCAAGTGTGTAAAGTTATTAGAGCATGCTAGTTTTGAGCATGCTCAAAAATAAGCATATGTATCAGTACCTTTAATTTCAAACATGTCAAACTTAAAACATTGAAATTGGCAGCAATACAATGTTATACATACCTGTCAAGATTGGGATAAAGATCTGACATCCCAATGTTGCTATTTTCAGAATAGCACAGAATAACTGTCAAGATATAAAAATTGCAATATTGCTTATTTCTGAATACGGCTGATAGTATGTAAGAGGTGCATGAATTATTATTTACATAATGTAACTAAATATAATATTTGTATGTATGCATGTATGTACTATGTGCTATCCTTTTTTACAATAAATAAAATTAAAACAATAATGAAAACCATCATTCGGTTAGTTATTTTTTAAATAAGAAATAAAGCGACTAACTTATATTGTGTGCCGGTCCTGGGATGTGGTTCTGGCTTGCACCGGTATATGGTGGGGTCCCTCATGCAGCCGTTGGGTGACTGCATGTCAATCTTGGCCCTCACGCAACACTTTACGCCCAACTCGCTTCCCGCCTTCATCTCTTCCCACATCTTCAGGTTCTTCTCCACGGCTGAAGAAAAATTTTTAATCTATAAAAGATCTGCCACATCACGAATGGAATTGATGCACATAAGCATAATTTATATAAAATATTTATTATATATATGACCGAGCTCTGCTGGTTATGCCTTTGTGGAGTTGGTCTTGGGAATCCCGCATCATGACTTAGGATGAGAACGGACCCCGAGAATCTAATGCATGTCACAATGTATACAGATCAGGGATGTTACGGAGGTCGCTTTATCGGAACCGAATTCGGAATCAGAGTTTTTAGATTTGGTTTCTCGGAACCGGAATCGAAGGCGGAGGCAGAAGAGAAATGTGTTAAGGGCAGGTCTTATAAAGTAAAATTTCAAAAATTATTATTCATCAATTTCATTTATATTGGCTTAAAAAACAATACACCTATCTTGGTGTTGAAAATAAAAATAATTGAATTTTCTTAAATCTTAAACAGTACTAGTAATAAATTAGATCAAATGAACCGACTCCAAAAAAAGCAAACTGTATTCGAACAAAAGCTTTGCAGCTTTCTCCATCCAATCAATTTCTCAACGGGTCATAGATTAGGCCAGCACAACTAAAAAGTTGTTTTCTTGCTACTGAGCTTGGTGAGACGACAAATACTGGCGGGCAATCGAGTTCAGGGATTGAAATTTTGTATTCACTTTCCACCATAACAAAGGATTGTCACTGATAGGAATACGATTTTCTCTATTACACCCATTAACAAGACTCTTCAATATAAAAAATTTGTCCAAAACTCCATTTTCGTCGGATGCAGTATTATCATAATCATCGCTACTCAACAATATATTTGATAAAATCTTTTGGACATTGCTACACGTATTGCTCCGACCTCCGATTATAACTTCCGATTTCAATTTATCAGAACCGGAGTTGCAAAATCAATCGGAAGTTCCGACCTTTCGGAATCGGAATCGAAGCTCCGTAACATCCCTAATACAGATATAATATGCTTTCTAAATAAAGGTCAACATACAATTAAACTCAGCAATTCCGACTACCGTCGCAGAACGACTGAAAACTAACGTTATACTTTCAGACAAAGAATAATTTTAACAGAAAACGGCTCACAATTATTTCTATTGACACTCTCGACCTTTTGCTCTCTCTCGTTCTTCATCTGCTCGGGAAGAGTGTCGTCCACAAAGGCCTTCTGCTCCTTGATGAGGCGTTCACACATCTCCAGCATCATGTCAAAGTATTGAGACGTATGGGTGAATATGTCCGGCTTGATATCCAACATCTCCACGTCTTCAAGAATAACCTGAGTGAGATAAGTAAACTGTGTCAATAATTTTCTGGAGCGCAAACAAGCAAACAGGGTTATTGTGTTCAGGGGTTATTAGAATTAGCCAAGTATGTAGTATGCTCAATTTTCAATGTACATTAAATATACAACAATCAAACATGAAAAAAACATGTATCGCCTGTAAGACTATTTTTTACTTTTTTAAATAGAGATGCGAACACGGAATATTTGTTGCATCAATTTTCTTAGTATCTCAGACTACGCTAAAAGCCTGTGCTATGAAAATAAGACTAACTTGCCGGTGTCCTGGAATGGGGCTTGAACCACCGACATCATGATCACTACATCAATAAGCTACTCAATTTTATTTTGCAGTTATAGACACCCTTCCTTTGTGAACGGTAATCCTCCATTATTCTGTTACTTATCCAGGACCGTTTTGTGAGTGAAAGCTCTCATTTCCGTCTTTCTCATTCGCCGCAAGGTTGGCCTTCTTTTTTTCTGCTTTTGTTTTTTAGTTTAATTTGTTTCGTATAATCCGTTATTTATTTCACACAAATTTCACCCATAACCCTACATTAGAAAGAGCAACTTTTATAACTTATGTACATATAATAATTGCATATATTAGGTCCTTACATATGAAATTGACGTTTAGTATGGGAGGAACATAAAGCCGATTTTTTTTTATTATAATATATTTATTTAATCAAAGTATGTACCATTGCTATCTATGCACTTTTGCCATCTCATAGGTATTTCATCGATCCCTTTACTAAAAAAACCATTCGGACGGGAATCAATAAAATCTTTGAAGGCGGTTTGGACTGCCCCATCGGAGTTGAATTTTTTCCTTTGCAAGAAGTTATCCAAATTTCGAAAAAAATGGTAATCTGTTGGGGCAAGGTCCGGAGAGTACGGTGGATGTCTTAGACATTCCAAGTGAAGCTCCTCTAATTTGGTAGCCGTCTGTTGTGCAGTGTGTGGTCTAGCGTTATCATGAAGCAGCAGTGGCCTAGAGCGATTAACCAGCCTCGGTTGTTTAGCAGCTAGCTTTTCCATCATGGTTTGCAGTTGCTGACAATAGACATCTGCCGTATTCGTCTGGCCAGATTTAAGAAAGCTATAGTGAACGACACCAGCACTAGTCCACCAAACGCTCACAAGTAACTTTTTTGGAGTCAATTTTCGCTTGGGGCATGGTTTGGCTGGTTCGTCAGGGTTCAGCCATTGCGATGAGCGCTTCCGATTATCGTACAGGATCCACTTTTCATCACAGGTAATTATTCGATTTAAAATCCTTTCATTATTGTGCCGGTTGAGTAATGCAACGCAGCAGTCAACGCGCGTTTGTTGATTTGCTTCACTCAATTCGTGAGGTACCCACCTTTCAAGCTTTTTCACCTTACCAATTTGCTTCAAGTGGATTAAAACATTTTTATCACTAACACCGCAGCCTGCAGCTAACTCGGATGTGGTTTGCGATGGATCCGCTTCCACAATAGCCTTCAATTCTTCATTATCAACTTTGGTCTCCGGCCGTCCACGGGGCTTGTTCTGCAGGTCAAAATTTCCAGAACGAAAACGTTGGAACCAAAAACGCACTGTGTTTTCTTTTGCGGCACCGTCGCCATACACATCATTAATCCTTCGAGCCGTTTCTGCAGCACTGGTGCCACGGTGGAACTCGTACTCGTAAATAACGCGATATTTCAAGTTTTTCATTTTGTAAACTGAGTGACGCAAAGAAAAAAACAATTGAGGAAAAAACAAATGAATTATAATTTTCAAAACACAAATACATGAGTAAATAGCTGTATAAATTTGGATTTGGAATTCCTAGCCAAAGAGAAGATATTTGAGATCAAATTTGCCAGTACGGCAAAACCTCAATTTCATATGTAAGGACCTAATATCAGCTTTTTTCAGTACACAATTAATTTATTTAACAAATAATAATTCATGCACAAAATAAAAAAATAAATTTCCAAATTATTTCGAGTTTGTATCAATCGACGTGTGCAAAAAAGGAGAAAAAAGTTTAGATATACATATATCTAATTTTTGATATATATCATTTAGTATAAAAATGGGATTTTTTCAAACCCTGCCCCTGATATAAATGTGTGTTATATTGTAATTCCAATGTTTTCCAAACAGATGCCCATCAGTTTTGCCAAAAACAATTTTTTTTTACCTTTTCAAAGTGGACATTCTCTTTAGCTGGATTGGTGTCGTCAAATCGCATGATAAGCTTCCCCTGGAAGGCTTGCTGGTAATATTGGTTGAGGAGGGCGGCCTTTGCGTGTCCTATGTGCAAATATCTGTAGATAACCAAACACTTAGATATTTTTCAAGTATATAATATCTATCAAATTAAGCGCTTTATGCTTACGGACATATGTGAAAAATACCGCTAACCCGTATCCTGTACGCGGCGGTAAACAACAGCGATCATTAAAATACCTGGGATGCATTTCTTCCGCTGAAAGGAGTAACGGTCTCAACAAATGTTTTTCTGATCAGCTTTTATCGAGACTGCTTTGCGTGTATATCTCTTTGTGTATTGTCTCGAAATTTTATTCATATTTTTCTTGCAATATTTTGTATAAAATTATTTAAATTATTATGGTGTTTCCGTGTACTTTAGTGTTGGCACTTTATATCACAACCTCCCTCTCAAGCAATGAATACGTAAATATAATGCAAAAGCAAGCAATTCGATGTTGGGTTTAGTTGACGTCTCATTCTCGTCTTGAAAGAGCACGATCTAATGACACAATCGGCCCGATTCTGAAAATAACAATGTCTGGATCTTTAAGATCTTTATCCCAACACTTAATAGACGATAATAAAAATTAAAAATGTCCAGAGCGGATTTTGTAATTCTACGGCTCAAATACACTGTATTAAAAGATGATATAAGAAAGATTGTTTCTTACAAACGTATTAATTTCGTCATCCACAGCGTCCAGATGAAATATCATGGCTAAACTTGTCGAAACCGCGTTCGGCGTTACCGCATATTCAAATCTTCCCATCTTGACATTTTTTGACAGATATGTCTGGATCTTTAAGATCTTTATCCCAACACTTAATAGACGATAATAAAAATTAAAAATAAACGAGACATAGCTTTACGTCGGTGCTTGTTTCTGTAAGTTTCTACATGAGATAGATATAGAGGGAGGGAGAAAGATGTAAATTGTTATCTGTCAAAAATCAAGATGTGAAGATTTGAATACGCGGTAGCGCCGAACGCGGTTTCGACAAGTTTAGCCATGATATTTCATCTGGACGCTGTGGATGAAGAAATTAATACGTTTGTAAGAAACAATCTTTCTTATATCATCTTTTAATACAGTGTATTTGAGCCGTAGAATTACAAAATCCGCTCTGGACATTTTTAATTTTTATTATCGTCTATTAAGTGTTGGGATAAGGATCTTAAAGATCCAGACATTGTTATTTTCAGAATACGGATGATTACCTGGAATTTGACAGTTAGAAAACGAATGTGCATCCTTAAGACATTGTTATTTGAATGTTATCGATTCATAATTTAGGTAGAAATCTATATGCAAAGTATTGTGGACTAGCTACACCCTGTACAGACATCCAACATCATTGACACATCTGTGCTCATTGGCTCGCTCATGAATGTAATGTTAATTTTAATATTTTTTGTAAAGTGTATATTTTTTAAATTGTCCATAAATTTAAGGTGAGTCATATACATAAATGATATTCTATATTAGTGTAATCACCCTATAGTGCCTTAATATACATTAGTATATAATTAGTGTCTTAGATTAATTAAAAAACACCTGTTGAAAATTTTAAACATACCCAGAAGCTTCTGGAGGGAATCTAACAATGACTTTCCCCATCTCAGCTCCCGGCAGGTCCACAAACTTTCCTTCCTGCAGGCGACCTCCATTCTCTCCTTCGGTCTTCTTGGGAACACTCGATCTATCACTAAAAATTTAAACACATAATTATGATTTCAACAATGTAGAGTCACCACATGGTAGAGTTTTAGTTTATGACGAGGTTCAATTTTGCCTGGAATTGGCAAGAATTGGCAAAAGAGGAATGAAAGTAGACTGAATGCGGTTGAAATGCGGTCACTAAGACGCTTGTGTGGAAAATCTTTAGTCGATAGAGTGAGGAATGAACAAATTAGAAGTGAATGCAATGCTGGCTGTAGTGTGGTAGATAGAATAAAGAAAGGAGTGCTGAGATGGTTTGGTCATGTGGAACGTATGAACGAGGAAAGGATGGTTAAGAAAATATATGAGGCGAATGTTGAAGGCAACAGGAATAGAGGGCGTCCGCGAAAGACCTGGCACGATCAGGTACTACAAGTATTTGAGGATGGCCCTGTTAAAAGCCGCAACAATCGTAGAACGTGTATGAGAAGATGTATGAATGTGGCCGAAGCAAAAGTGGTGTGCCAGGATAGAAGAGTGTGGCGTTCAATCCTCTCTGCCTACCCCTGCAGGGAAACGGCGTGATGGTTAGTTAGTTAGTTAGTTTTTCAATTTTCATTGAGTGTAAAATATGTGCAAATGCGTTCATACATGGTTTAAATTAAACAATGCCTATTACGTACATGAAAACTAGCAGTAAAATAATTGGTTCTTGCCGATAGCTTTACTACTACCGTACATACTTTGTCGAGAAATTTTATTCCTAAACTTCATCTTAAAACACAGAGTCGACTTATCAGTGCTAGTTTCCATGGAATTTTTATGTTGAATGCGGGGAATTACTGCATTCACTTGTCTATGATTAAAGCACTCAGTTATATCAGAAATCATGTTTCAAAATTATTATTTTTTTCAAATTTCAAAATTTCAAAATCATTATCAGTATGTTGAATGCGGGGAATTACTGCATTCACTTGTCTATGATTAAAGCACTCAGTTATATCAGAAATCATACTTTTGCAAAAATCTAATTGGTTACCAGTTATTCATAGATAAAACATGTCAAATATTTTAATTAATTAATTAATTCAATTTACTTTACCTTACTTATTTTTTCATTCTTATTTACTTTATTTCTTATATCTTTACTACTTTACTTTACTTTCTTCTTATTCTTTTAATAATGCAACCATAAAATTAACATTTAAATTTAACGAGTCCCAATGAATGGAATGGTTACTTATCTCAGAACAGGTAATTTATGTACCTAGCGAGGTAGGTAACGATAAAGGCCTGCACAAAAAAACTGTAAATTGTACTTATTACTATCTTACTCATAAACTCTGTTGTTATCAAGCTGTTATAAAAAAAGATGTTATCTAGCTAATAAACGCCGAATTATCGACACTGAACCTGAATGTTTAGTTAATTAGTATCATTGCAAAAGAGTATCAAATATGCACAGAATACTTTAGGTACAAATTGAAAAATTATGTATTGTATGTAAAAGGCAAAAACAAGGCATTAATTAAAAAGGGTCTATATGCAAAAACAAAATTTTATAGGAGAAAGGAGTAACCAGAATTTCAGTTTTTTATTTTCTAATATTCATTTGCTAATTATGGACATTCATTTTACGTTTTCTTTGTTTACTTATGTTGTTAACCGGTTGGGTGCCAGAGCGCAAATCTGCGCTCTCCAGACATGTACGCGAATTTGGCCTATTTTACCTGCCTTTATGGGTTTTTAAAGCTTATCATTGGTTATATCTCAAGTTTTTGAATGAATAAACGAGTTCTATTTGTCAAGTAACCTCATTTGCCGCGCAAACCGGACAAAAAATCATTCCAAATGTCGTCTTCGAACAGCGCATTACTTGTGTTATTTATCTGTTAAAAAAGTGTTAAAAAAATTAAGTATTTTTATATTCTTTGATATATTTAGAATGAAAATATTGAAATATAATATCTTTAGTGTTATTGCTTCCATAGTTTTATTCGATAAACATGTGCGTACATTTCTGACAGTAAATTTCGTTACTTATTTTCATAATTAATGAATCATTGTACAAGTAATTATTGAAATAAAAGTAATTATTGAAGTCCGTATATTGAGAAACCAGAAACTGCAACTTCTTAGCGATTATTGTTGATTTTTACATGAATATAACAATCACAAAAAAGTGTCTAAAAAACAGAAATCGCGCGCGAAATTGCGCAGCATACGACCGGTTAATCATATTTGTTACAGATAATAATGGATGAATATAGACCCCTTTTCCACGTAGCCAACTTTTGAGGTGGAATTTCGGCAAGATTGAATTAAAATCATGAAAAATAAAATACCACACATGGTGCACACCGTTATATAGACCATTTTAAAACAATAAAATCACTTTGTGACCTGGTGTAAGTACTGTATAGAACCTTTTTATAGGGACACCTTCAATTATAGGAACTATTGTTACATGATAATTTCCACATATTCACCTAGATCCTCCCTTGGCTGAAGATTGTTGTTCTTTAGCACCGGCTGGTACTGAAGATAGCCCCTTCACAACACAGCTCTGTTGTCTTATCAGCTTCATCCATCTTACCACATTCTTAATGTCAATGTTTTTGACTATGCTGGCATAAGTTTGTGATCCTAAAATTGTAAATTTAAAGCGTTAAATTTTTATTTTGTAATCATCTATTTTTAACAGCAATTCTAGTAAAATCGATAAACTACAAATCTTCATGTAATAATGGACATCACTAACGCCACTAGGTGGCACTGTTTACACGCTAGCAAATGAAATTGTATATTAAACTACCGGGGGACATTAGGGATGAAGAAAAACTTTTAAGACAAAGCTTTGTGACGCTTACATTTGAATAAAGTAAAAACCTATTTTTTGCTTAACTATTACTCTAACTACTGATCAAACAACTGGCCCTAAGTAGAATATTAGCAATGATTTGTATATCAATAGGACATAAAAATGACTAATTAATGTAAAGCTGAATTTCAAACATAAAATGTCTGTCAGTTTTGACGGGTTACAGCTAGTAAATATATAATTCACTTGTCTGCAATTTGATGGCATTTTAATCGGAAAAAATGTTTCTGGACGTTAACGAATTAAAAAATAAATATAAATAAGTTACCATGCAAAACACTGAACACCGCTAAATCGGCTATGGTCAGTTTGTTTGAGACCAAAAATGTCAACTGCTTCAAAGTATCATCCAGATATTTTAATTTCTCCGGAAGATCACTTTGCAAGGTTAGGGAAAACGACAGCCAATGATCAACAGTGATATTGTCCAACGGCGAAGTCCCGTAGAGTTGAGCCGCTTGAGCTCCATGAGCTAAAATTCTGAGAAGATCATTTTGAGTTTCAAATGACTTGACTTCTCCACTTTTAAACTTAACAGTGTTTTCATTTCCCCATGTTAATTTTATGGGAAACTCCTTAGTATTGACCAGGTCGAGCGCCAATACCCCACCTGAAATAATGCACGAGATATTTGAATTCAAAGTAAAAATAACCGGGATTGAAAATAGACATAACCTCTATTTTATTTCCATAACGAATTGTGATGAAATATACCATTAAAAGAAAGATATAATGATTTAATTTAAAATTATTTTTACCTATCGGAGGATTCGTTAAGCTGCATTGAATTTCCATATTTATTATGACAGCACGCTAACGCAAACTCCACGCGAAACCCGAAGACGGCTGACGTAAATTTTTGAAACGTGTGAAATAGGAAAAGAAAAAGAGATAAAAGATACACTGTGAAACTTGACGAACCGATTGAATAAAGAGCTAATAACTTAAATAATTCAATATTTTGACAATATTATAATTTAAGCAGCTATTCTTCGTAGGTAAAACAATTTATTTTATTTTTGGCGCAGCAGAATAATCATATTCCGCGGTCAAATAGCTCAAAATTTCCAAATATTATTCGAGTTCTTACGTTAGGTATTGTAATTTTTTAGATTGAAAACATTCAGACCTACATTTGACGTTACAAACGTCAAAATAAAATTTGATTTGCAGAGGGTGTGTGCGGGGGTGTTGATTGTTTTTTTGGTGCTAGTGATGTTAATGTTCACATTGATGAGATATTATCATTTGTAAATATGCAAACTAACGATTAAAATGCTTTATCTCGAGAACGATAAAGTGATGAGCATTTCACACAGAAAAAAGCGGGAGTTATGGTTTGTACCGTTTATTATTTATTATTATTTTTGTTTTCGCTCGAATCGATCTGTTGTGTGAGAGAAATCAAAAACAAGTAGGAAAAACCACGTACTGAATATATTTAACACGAGCACATTGAAAATTACTTTGAACAATTATAAGTAGTTTTTGCCAGAAATTATCTCGGTATTGATGAAGAATTAAGAATATTATGCTTCGAGAGAAATATAATCGCAACTTTTCTGTGTAATTCTTAATGATTTATTTAGATTTTTACAATATAGCAGTCTGTACAAAGTTTTGCATGTGTATTAGTTTACTATTTTGAAAATATTACTGGTACAAGTGCGCAAGATTATTCTGTTTAAAATAGGTAGGTACTAATATATTACAACAGTACTCATGATCCAATTTAAACAATCCTATTTTAAACTGGATGGCCCCATTATTGGATGTCTTTAGTCGGTCCACTTTATTCTGTGTGTCTGTCTGGTATTCAAAGGTAGACTTATGCTTAAATATATCTAAGTTTTCTACAGGCTTTGCATTCATTTTATTGCGTAAATTGGCTAAGAGCTTCATTACTGTTGAATTCAAAATTATTTTGGCTTCATTTTTTACTTAACTTATTTAAATGAAAATATATATTGGCACCTTAGTCTGAATTTGAATGTAAACAGCAGTGCATGCAGTGAGTACATTGAAATATGACTATCAGGTGAACACATATAAATATAGTATATACATAAAAAAAAACAAAATAAAAGGAATATCTGCCTATATTCTTATCACAATTAAAATCATATTCAGCTTTTAATATATAACCTGTCAACAACGACAGAGTTTTTACTTTTGAATTTAAACATTACTATAGATTAATTATTCAAAACAAAAAAATTGTATTGGGAAATCAATCTAAAATATAAACTTTTATGTGTACTATTTGAAATCATTCTAATTTTGAAAACGGAATGAAATCAGCTATTGGATTCTAGTTACGGTAATGAATGGAAATTCAAAATTGGTGTTCTTGAGATAATATTCTGTCAGATAAATATTTAATTTTGATTTTTTTCCAAAATACAGATTTACATAAAAGTCATGCTTTAATGTACTTACTGCACCCCTGGTAAAGTGGTACAGGAATATTCTGAATTTTTAACCAAAAACGGAAGTGGTTTTCCACAATACAATATCATTTAGCTCATGGAGCTTAACCAATGAATAAATATGTAATTAGAAATATTCTTATTTTATCTTTTAAAATCCTCACAATTCATGTGCTACGTGGCGACACATTATAATTATGTAGGATCTTGCCGCCCTAGAGGCAATAATTAATGTTGTTAATTAGTTTATTTCTTCGATAATAGCATGGGATCCCTTATTTGTAGCAAACTCGAGTGTATAAATTCCTGTTTTGTATACATATATAATGTTATACAATAATTATTAGAGTGACCAACGTAAATTGGCGTACAGCGATTTTGGAACTAAAACCCGCCCCGCCCGCACCCGGCGGTAACCCCTCGCCCTGTCATTCAGTTCAATCTCGTATTTGCGCGTGACCTGTGACATCTTGATTTTCAATATACACTGAATTATGTTGTCCAAAACACTCCGGGGTGGTGCAAGAACAATTGCCCATAAAGTATTAAAGTTTTGCGAAGCTGAAAAAGCAAATAATGGACCAATATTACCCTTTGACAGGACTCTAGATAGAGCGGCCGCCATTACTGGTTTGTTTCTTTAGTGTTGCCCGACCAAATTTCTATTAAAGGCTCCGACACCGGTCACCAGACACTGTTTATTATGTATTGTGTAATAAATTTACACCCTGGTAACTTCTGTTTCGTGACAGGGATGTCCATCGCACGCCAATTTATACTGGTGGCACTCTATGACTGAGTATTTTTAAATATATAAATTAGTTAATATGTGTATAAGTGGAAAATACATCAGTAATTTGATATTATTATTTTTTCAGTGGACTTTGATCTGTCGAATTCTGATTTCAACTGAACCGAACCTGATTGGGTAAGGCTCAACGAATGCATATTGAGAGTTGGCTGGGATTGGACATTGGGCGCGTAATGAAGCGGCAGAACGTCCGCACGCTCTCGCTGGTGGTGTGCACCTTCACCTACCTCCTCATCGGAGCAGCCGTGTTCGACGCCCTCGAGTCGGACACGGAACGACGAAGATCAGACATGCTCTCTGGTTTTGACTCTTGATATTTTAAAATTGTATTTTTTATGTATCTATTTTTATTTGGCAGATTATTAATTGATTAACGACACTTATAGATAGTGCGATTGAAACATTTTACACTACAATGTGAACATAAAAATGGTTTCTTAATTTAATTCTAATTTAATTTAATTTTTCACATTGATTTTGTGGCACTATTTTTTTATTGTAATAATAAACTCTTTATTTTAACCATGATTAATCTATATATATAAAAATTCAGCCTGCGTATGTTTGTGATCATATTATCATGCTCGATAAGTAGTCCTCTGATTGAGTTAAAATTATGACACATCGTTGCATTTGAGTATGAGTATGTTTAAATCTTTAATATTAAATCTATAATATCTATAAATATCATGTCTGTCTGTTTTCTATACAAATTTACGCCGTTTGTCCGATCTGACACAAATTTTGCATACTTATTCTTTAGGACCCATCGGGTATATAGGCAACATTTCTCCCCTCCCCCTTTACCCCCATCCGCTGACATATTTTTCATACAAATCTGTACCGTTCAACCGATCTGACCCAAATTTTGTATACTTGTTTTTTAGGACCTGTCGAGTAACATAGGCAACATTTCCCCTCTCCCCCTCTTCCCTTCACCCTACTCCCTCCCTTGATATATTTTCTTTACAAATCTACGCCATTTGACGTATCTGACTCAAATAGTGCACACTTATTCTTAGAGACCCGGTGAGTAACATAGGTGTCATTTCCATCCATCCACATTTACTCCCGTCTCCCCCTGATATATTTTCCATACCTGTACCGTTTGACCGATAGGAACCAAATTTTGCACATGTATTCTTAAAGACCCGGTAAGTAACACAAGTAAGACATTTCCCTCCTCCACATTTACCCCCTCCTCCTGATATATTTTCCATACCTATCTGTACCATTCTACCGATAGGACCCAAGTTTTGCATACTTATTCTTTAGGACTGGCTCGTAACAAAAGCGACATTTCCTTCTTCATAGTTTACCCCCCCCCCCTACCCCTGATATATTTTCCATGCAAATCTGTACCGTTTGACCGATCTTATACAAATTTTGTATACTTATTATTTAGGACCAGGCTGGTAATATTGGGAACATTTATGCCTCCCCTTTATCCCACCCCCTCCCTCTGATATAATTTCCGCATAAATCTACACCATTTGCCCAATCTGACTCAAATTTTATACACGTATTCTTTGGTAACCGGTGGGTTTCTTCGTTTTATGTTAAATTAAATAAATGTTTGAATCGCATAGCATATTGTTGGGACCAGAACATTTTTTCACGTTAAATTTTTTCCACAATGTGCAGGTTGAAGAATGTGTGTCAATTGACTACAAAGAAAAATTCATTGTTTGGTAATAATCATAAATGATTGATTTCAGATATAAAAATTGGATTATTAAAAAAATACAATATTTCCAAGGAAGACTATCAAATGATAGAGATTGTGATAATTGAGGGTAAACCCCACAAGGCGGGTCCACAGTGGAAGTTTGCGGGGGCCTTCTACTTTGCCACAGTTGTTATAGCTGTGATAGGTTATGGCCACTCTACGCCAGCGACAATAGGAGGAAAAGCCTTCTGTATGGCTTATGCAATGGTAATATTTATTTTCTAGCAATACGGTGTCGCGTATGTCAAGAAGCTGATTGGTTTGATTATCATTTTGGAATCAAATAAATCAAAGTAATGAGAATATCTATTTTTCATGCTGCCAACACTCACCGGTGAAAAAACCTCCAACACTTTTGATTTTATTGACTTACGCATATACTATGATCGCTCTTGGTACTGTGGCAGTTAAAAACATTTTTTCTCCTTTTGTCATCTTTTTAAAAGCGTGTTTTTATTTAATTTAAAAATAATATTAATTTCTACTTCCTGGTCTCTGTCATATTAAATCTTGTATCAGTTTGAATTGGGATAAAGACATGTTTCTTTTATAATAATGTATCTGCATGACGTCTGTCCGATGAACTAGAGTGACAGACGGCATGAAAGAAAGAGAGAGAATTTTTTTTTTAAAGTGCGAGGCGCCATTTTGCGGTCTCTTCTTACCACGTAGCCCGCCACGTACAATATTTGTTATAGGTAGTGAATTATTGTCACGAGAACCTATTATAAATCAAATAAATATCAAAACGAAGCTAACGTGTTTCATTGGACTCCCGCAACATCATGTTTCCTCTCCTGACACAAGAGAAGGAATATTACAAATGGTGCAGCCGATTACAACTGCATTACACAAACCGATAGCATTTTGAATAATTTTTTGAATACTCAAATTAATTTTGTAAAATAACAGAATGATTATTGTCTTATCATCCGAAATACGTCTCTCTGCTAAACAAATGAAGCTAAATAAAAGTGTGTATAATATCCAATTTAAAAAATGCTAAGGCTCACTACCATAGCTAAATTACATTAAATCACTGCTAAAATTTCACATTTCAAATGACACAAACTATTTGTGTGCGTGAGATTGGTAGCTGGTCGATGTTAGCGATGATACACCACCAACTGGAGAAATAGCATATTGAAATTGACATTTATTGACTTTTCAGGTGGGTATACCATTGGGTTTGGTGATGTTTCAAAGTATCGGGGAGAGATTGAATAAGTTTGCATCAGTTGTGATAAGAAGAGCCAAGTGTTATCTTCGATGTCACGAAACTGAAGCTACGGAGATGAACCTCATGTTTGCTACAGGACTTCTTTCTTCTGTTATAATAACAACAGGTAAAAATATTACGCATTTTATTTTTTACTTTTACATTCGCACGCGCACATTTTTAGTACACTGTTTGGATCGTCATAGAACTTTCACGAACCTTCTAGAACATTCTCCTTCCATAACTTTCAAGAAATTTGTCGAATATACAGGAACCTTCTAGACACACAGACACATTCCACCACTCAGTTAGAACCTTATAGAACTTTCGGGAATTTTCTAGAACCTTCTCCTTTCAGAACTTTCTAGAGCAAGTTTTTCCGGAACCTTCTTACTACAATGCAAAGAAAAATAGATTGCAGTTGAGGCTCCTAATTGTTTTTTTTGTTGAAATTTTTATTTCATACTCATCCGAAATATTGGTATTCGTTCCATCTACCACGTGAGTCGTGAACCGACACTCTCATAAAATTAAAAAAAAATTAACACAAACATTATTGGACAAAATTCTTTAAATAAAAGTGCTGGTGAACTATCAGGACATCAATCACCAGAATTGACATTACCTGATGTCATAATGGAGGGTGACTCCCCTTCCAAAGAATAGCCTAAGCTATATAAAATAAGAGCGCTTTAAAATAGTCATTGTTTTTTCACCCAAAAGGTAAATTTCTGGTTAAATTTTTATTTACATGTTTGCGGGGCCGGGAACGGATTAAACCATTTTTAGTTATATAATTCCTTGGGGAAAAATTTGTCCTTGATATTCATCCTTTGTTCAGGAACGGATTAATGCCGGATATTAAGGCTCCAATGTATACAAAAATCTAGTGATTCAATTTCGATTGGTGTTCCATTTTAACAATGATAAAATTTAATAGGTTTCAATAAGCAGTTATATTACAGGTGCGGCTGTCTTTTCTCGTTATGAGGGATGGAATTATTTTGACAGTTTCTATTACTGTTTTGTTACGCTAACAACCATTGGTTTTGGTGATTATGTAGCTCTACAGGTTTGTGCAATTATCACATTGAAATATGCATACATATATATATTTTACCTGTCCTATTTAACACATACATATGTACATTCATTTTTGACAGAATGATCATGCTTTAACAAGCAAGCCTGGATACGTGGCCTTAAGTCTTGTCTTTATCCTGTTTGGCTTGGCCGTGGTGGCCGCCAGTATTAATCTACTCGTCCTGAGGTTCATGACTATGTAAGTAACAGTATGAATTTATATTATCAATATTTAAAGCATTACAGCCCTTACAGCCCTCCATACAGCCCTTTGTTCAATTTAACTTTCATAAAAAATTTGGTAACACCCACTTTAGACCCCGCTCCCTCTCAGTATCTCTCCCTCGTAGATTAATGATTATTCTGTATTCAAGTTAGTGCATGCTTGTCTCTGACAAGATTAACACACGTGTGATAAATATTGGTGAAAGTTTAACAATACTATGGTTGTGGTGTATAGTGTTGTGAACATAGTAGTATAGTGTTGGTCCTGACGAAGAGACGGGTACGTCTCGAAACCGGTAGACATTCAGAAAATAATATTGAAATTATCTTAGATGTGCACATGGAATTATTTTTGAAAACCTGTATGGCAGCTTGGGACCCCTAGAAGTGTTGGGCCCTCGTTGTGAACAGGGTAGACGCTTTTAATATTATATGATATGTCGGGTTGTCTAACTCTAGCGCTAAGCTAGTGGTCGTCGAATCATATCGATTACGGGAGCACCCCATTCCCTTACTTAACTTGTAGTGCACGTTGCCTTTATTCATCCAGAAATTCAATTAATGTGTGTTGATTGATCGTACACTGTGCACAAACTACAAAACTTTGGTTAAAATAGTAAAATAATATTATTATCAACCAATTTGTTTTACAAGAACTGGGTATACAATAATTTTATCTGCTACTTGTAGTTTGGATAACCTGTAGCCTTTGATTTAGTTGGTATATCAAATCGAAGATTGCCCTCTTCCTCATTGGCCTTTTTGGCCTAAGCACCAGCTTATCATCCTCTCTGCGTGCGATATATCCTCGAATGCATCTTTCTTACATCTATCTTGAATCGGTGAATACACGCATGAAGATAGTAAACAAAGTTATTATTTTACAGGAATGCTGAGGACATCAAGCGAGAAGACAATGAATTGCAATCTTCGTCACACCACGTGCTGACGCTGGACGGGGAGGTAATGGCAGTTAACGGTAAACTGCTGGCTGGACACACCAGCATGAGAGCCATACTCGATGATGACCAGACATCTGTGAGTGTGCTTTCAGAGTATTATTACAAAAGAAGTAATGAATGTGCAATAGTAGTTTAAAGAAATAATAGTAGTTTATTATATAATATCGAAAAAATATTCACCAGTGAAGTTTCCTCGAAGCTGGTGAAAAAAACTAAGAAAAAATTATAAGGAATATGTGATAAAAGTTTAATTATGATAATGCATAAAAAGGGAAGGGTGGGAAGAGGAAGGGAATGGGATTCAAAAAGAAGTATTAAATTTATTTCAATAATCATAATTGAGATTATAAAGTTTCATTTTAAATAGAAGAAAATTGTCGATAAAAATTTCTAGGTTATTTGTAGAATTTACCAGATTGTATTTTGAAGTGGAACGAGTTACAAAACAGTTTTTTAAGTAGTTAGTCCTGCCAAAGTTTGGGTAAAACAAATTATTTGAATGCGTTGAGTATGTAGGACAGCTTAAACCTATTTGTTCTAATAATTAAGGTGAGTCAACCAAGTGATTCAAGATTTTATAAAGATAACACAGATCTTGTATGCATCTTCGATGTGATAGAGGAGGGATTTTATGATAATGCTCGCTTTCTGTGTATGAGTTGAATTCTAAACGGGAATGGAAATTTAAAATATTGAGAAATTTGTGTTGGATATTTTTAAGTCGCTCACTGACTACTACTCACTACTACTATTCCAGACTACTGATCCAAACTCCAGTTGGCTGCGTACAAATGAAAAATACAAAGTGATTTTTTTCTGCGATCCTCAAGAGTAGTGAGGGCCAACAAATGTTCTTCAGTTGTGTGTGTAATTATTGTGCAATTTTTTCACGCCCCGGATAATAGGCATGATGATAGATTTTGAAATAACATTCTATATTGTAGGTACACATTTAGTATTACCGAAAATAACATTATTTCAGTAATAAACTAACTTTTACGCAAATAATTGCATTTTTATCTACATATTTTTAATTTCGCGCAAAAACGCCCGCAGCTGTCATTCCATCTACGTGATGTCAAGCCTCAGTAAGCAGTGCATTGTGTCTATGGCAACGGTTCAAAGACACGGTGATGGGTACTGAGGCGTGACATCATTCGCTCTGACCGGTGTTTCAGTTAAAATGGCGGATTGCACAATTTTATACCTTTATTTTATTGAAAATCTTATTGATTTCAATGTGTGTATTAAAACTGAATCATTTTTTAGAATCCTTTCAAAATATTTTCTTCTCTAAAATCACTTATCCTTTAATTCTTTAATACTGCCATAGTGTGTAACAAATTGATAATTTTGCAGGTATGCTCTTGTAACTGTCTGGGAACCAACCATTTCACCGCCCAGGAGTTGATGTTGGGGGGAGGGGGTCCGTGCGAGGAGCGAGCGGCGCCCCCGCCACGCAGAAGGCCCTCGCTAGCACTGCTGCTGCACCACGGGAAGAGAGCATCTGTTTAATGTTGCGTATTGTCTATGTTTATAATATATAGGCGTCTATGAATTTATATCAAAGAGCTATTCCGAATGCCTATCAACAGTTTAGAAAACTTTACAGGAGTGACGAAGAACTCTTTATTTTCATACGCATGTATTTAAAAGCTAACAGAGAGGTAAAAGGCAGCTGGAAAAACAGTCAGTAGTGAAACAAGACGTTTTGAAGGCATTCTGACTAGTGAGAATAATACAAATGTGAAGAAAACATAGATGGTTCGGATTAATAAAGTGAACGAAACATTGAATTATTGAGTAGAATGCATTTTGAAGGATTGCAAGATTAGAAGTCATAAAGTAGGCAAATGAGTATGAATATGTGTGTGACTATGTATATAGAGCACAATAGTCCATTATCCACAATTGACATGTCCTAAATACCATTTTTTCAGGAAAACACTAAAAACACAACGGAGTATAAAATTGTACAGAAATAAACTAAACGCCTTCTATAGCAGAGGGGATTAGATCTCGGCAAAGAAATGTCTCTCCTCGTGTATGTCTAAGTCATTTTTTGTCATCAAATTTACAAATTTTGTTCTAAACATGTTCTTGTAATAAAGTGCGACATATTTACTAAGAAATTATAGTTTTTAAGAGTATTTAGTTTGACCTTTTATAATTAATTAAAAATTTATAAGTTCGTAGTCACTCTCATCATCACTCTTTGCTCTACAACCCCTGGTGTGTCTTGGCCTCCTCAAGAGTCTTCCTTCACTCATCTCGGCTTAGTGCCAGCCCTCTCCAGTTCAGAAGCTCCGAGCCAGAAATGTCTTTGAGGACGTTATCGCTCCATCTTAATTTTGGCCTTCATAAGCTCCTTCACCCTATCGGCCTTGAGTTCATCTGGGACTTTGGTGCTTGATGCTCAGTCATTTTCTCCACATGACCCAGCCACCGAAGTCTTCCCAGTTTTATAAATTTTATAAATATAAGTTCTTAGTAATTTTTTTAAACAAGACAAACATATTGGCATCAGACGTAGCACCAGGTTGTGTACGAATAAAGACATTTACATTAATTAAATTGAGTGTTGATTCGTTGATAGAGTGGAAGTTCTCGATTAAAACAATTTAATTTTAAACACTAAGTTTTAATCCACAACATGAGTTATAATATTTAATCCTCCGCGCTTTTCGTGGAGATACCCATCATCCTCAGAGGCAGCATTAGAAGTAACAATAAAAATAAAAACAATAATATGGCCGAACAATAGAATCTATGTGGATTGAGCTGTATTCATTAATTAATACATATTACATTTACAACAGTAATTATTTTAGTAATGGAGAGTATGCAGGGTTTTGAATATTTATGAAGTTATTTCCATTTTCAATAGTTTGATTAACTTCAAGAACCTCTAAAGCATCCAGTTTATATTCCTTGCCCAGTAGTTTCTCAGATTTGTTGAATATCGTTGCTCTTATCTCTATGCCCGAGTTTCGAATAACTTTTTTGTATTTTTGATGTTTATAGCGTTAACTTTGTGGTTGGACATGATTATTAATTTTAATTAAACAACTTTGTATTAACCACTTAACTAGTAACTCTACGCCTACCGATTTTGATACCACTGTATCTTCATCAGGAAGGACGCATTCTAACTATCCATTACCTATTCTAGCAGACAAATCAATTTTGCGAACGGGGGCGTGACTAGAGCCATGGTGGGGGTTATTGAGAAGTGGACGCCGAAATGGGGAATATGTTCGTAAAATTGATTTGTCTGCTAGATTAGGTAATGGATTAAAAGATTAAAAGTTTGTTTTGTCCTGATGAAGATACAGTGGTATTGAAACCAATAGACTAGTTAAGTGGTTAATGCAAAGTGGTTTAATTAAAATTAATAACTTTTTTTTTGTGCCACCATTGTGCTCTATGTAGTTGATGGTAGTGAATTTGAATATAGTGAAAAATATATGTAAGATAAGAATGTGTGATGTGTAAGTCTTTCAGAATTGGCCTACGTAAATCTGGTGTGATGTACATATGATAATAAAATGTTGTATATATTATATTTCTTTTTTGTCTTTGGGTAATGTATTTTGCAGGCAAAAGTGTGACTATCAACAGTTTTTTTTTTTCTGTAAAATTTCATAAGATGTTGATTCTTATGGTTTTCGCAATAGATCATTGATTTATCTGTTACTGTGTGTACTAAATGCCATGAGTAGCGGCCTTAAAGGTGTACCCATTTATTTCAGCCAATGAGAAGGATTGGCTTCAACGAAAAAGCATATGGCAAAAAGCAAAGATCCAATAGATACAATCAATAAATGAGACAACATAGTAAGGTAGTTTCTATAGTGAAATATTATCTTTTATATCCACAGATATGTGGCATAAATTGTGAAACATATTTAAATTTGAAATGTTACGTATTTATTTTTTTAATGGCAACTTTGTGATGGTTTTGTCACAATTATTGAAGACGTTATGTCATAAAAAGACATAATGACATAATACTACTGTGATACTTATCTATTTACATGAAACATTTTTCAAATTAGCTATTCTTATTGTCTATAAAGGAACTACATTTATGGTATAAAGTAGTTATTTGGAAATTTTTCATATGTAGAACATTTTGTAATTGGATTTTTTTTTTAAATTTCCCAATATGAGCAAATGCCATTAAATCCGGGGCAAGTTGTACTACCTTCTCATTGGCTGAAAGTTCAATCATGGCCGGCACTTGAGATTTTTTGTAACCACTGTTTAATGTCTGATTTTTCAATTGATGTTGTTTCAAAAAGTTTGTATAAATGTTTATCAGCAGTCTGATCTAATACTGTAGCTCACTTTCCGTACTTAGCTGTTACAATAGCATTTATCCTCTTCAGTGTTGAAAGTGCGTATTTATACATAATCCAGAAAACTCTTTAATCAAAATATTGTACGTCACAAAATAAGTATACTCCGACCAACATAACTTGACCATCGCCTTAAGATCTGCGAAATGATCCTTATAATAACCTTATTTCTCACTTCAATTAGGTAAAATTTTTATTGAATCAATTCTCGTCCCACCAATTGCCAATCTATTTATAGCTTTCAATTTTACTGTTATCTACTATGTATTTTCTAATGATGCACTAGGGAAGATAGCGAAGAAGAGATGATTTTATTTACTTCCCTCTTGCCGATGATCAAGTAATATTGGTCGCACTGTACACTAAGCAAATGTAGAAGCACATCTTAGAGCTGTGTTCCCTCTAAACTATGCGTCCATGAATTCACAAAAAATAAACAAAATTGTTTTCAAAAATTTTAAGTAGGAATATCATGACCTCGGACCATAATAACCGTCGCCGTGTGGCATTCATGTATATTTGGGACAATCGAAATATTCTTAGAGGTTTGTTAAGTTCACAGAGTATAAAAATTTACAGAGGTGAACTAAACCTGTTCTTTAGGAAAGGGGGTTGGGTCACAGCGGAAGAATATCCTCCCTTCCATATTTTTAAAACACATTTATAACACAATTAAAGTATTTATTCTTGCATAATGAAATCTCCTATAACCGTTACGTTACTACCCGGAATTTCTCAGACTAGTTGCTATCCAAGGTACCCGGGTACTCAACCTGGATGGACGTTCCTATATACATTATTTTTATTTTGTGATTGTCTCTCTATAGTAGAAACTGAAAGAAACACACAGACATATTGTTAATTTTTATTTTTTATTCTCGTCTGTTGAGTGTTGGGATGACGATCTTTAGATCCCAATATTGCTATTTTTTGTGTGTTGAAAACCACCTTCAATTTATTTAGTTTATTTTAGACAAGTCAAAAATGATTAAAACTGCCGCGCAAAAATACTTTGTTGGCAAAGCAAGTAAAAAAAATGGAGGGAACACTGCCTAAAGAAAGTGAATTATAGAATGTGCATGTTTAATGATTGTGTAGCAACAATATACATAATTGAATGTGAATTTTTTAGCTTGTATCCTAAAATATTTTCACTTCACTATTGTTTAATTATATCCTATTTCGCTCCTTGTTACCTGATTATTTTTAATTATTTTTATTATTATGATTTATAAATTATTACACTTACCAGTGGTCACTAACATAATCTAGTTCACATGTTCTTCTATTGAGAAGAATTGTTGGATAGATTAAAAGAATCATGTATATTGATACTTTACTTTTTGTGCTATTTTTAAATAATGTTATTCATAATTGTGTAAATGATGTTTCCTTTTCATGTTCCTACCTCATCACAATCGCATCTTCAAAACCTCACTATTTATTTAATATTTCCTGTTTGATGTGGTTTGTAAAATTTAACAGAAGACGAACACAATGTGATCTTAATATCTAGTCAATGGTATTGTTTTTTTTTTAAAACTAAGCATTTTGCATTATTTTGAAAAATTAAAGTCATAATTTTTTGTGCACTTAAAAAAATATTCTCTATTAGAAAAAAAACTTTTAAATATTTCAATTTTATCTTTAGGGGCCATTCAAATATTACGTAAGCAGCAAAGGGGGGCGGGGGGGGGTCTCAGCTTTGCTTAATTTTGATAACATGGGGGACGGGGGGGTCTGGATGGTGATTAAATCAGTAGTATTTATTTACTTTTTCAGATTTTTCAGCAACATTTAGTAGATTCTAATTTGAACACATATGACATCCCTACTTGTCTATACTCGAAAGCGAAAAGCGTGTTCAGGGACTCCCCAAAATAATTAACCCTTTCAGTGCCATAAATATTTTGTCAAAATATGCTAAAAATGCCAGTAAAAAGTGCATTTTCATAAATAATTTATATAAACACTAACCATTTCTGTTACAAAACACTAATTTTCATAATTTTTTCAACATTCTCTTCAGAAGATTTCAAAATATGAATAAAAACACAGAAATTGAATACTACATATTTATTGACAAGAAGATTACAGAATATATATATATATATATCACTCCCGCTATCGCAGTTTTCGAATTGTTCTGTCATTTCAACATCCATATCGGAACTTTCCCTCGTGTTCGACATTTTGAAATCAAATTTAGGATTATAGAAATAAATAATAATAACAGTGTTTTTAGAAAAAAAGTGTGATTGAAAAAAGTTAGAACGCACTGATGCACGCCAAAAGTGAACTGTCCAAACGAGCGCTACGGCGATGCTGGCATTTTTCGCACACCTACCTATGAGCGTAGAAAAAAGTGTGATTGAAGTAAGTTAGAACGCAATTTAATGAATAAAAATATGAACGCGGGAACACGACCGTCACTGACGAGCGCCAAAAGTGAGCTGTCGAAACGAGCGCTATCGCGACGCTGGCATTTTTCGCACACCGACCTACGAGCGCCATGGCGCTCGTCGGCACTATAAGGGTTAATATTGCTTACTCGCTCTCACGTGATGTTTTATGGTTACATTAGAAAGAACCAATGTAGGGAAATTGCTGCACGCGCTGTTCACATTTATCTATTTTTCATATTATTTTTTTTGTAATTTAGTAGATACTGATTTAAACACATAATATGGCAACTCTACTTGTACACAAGATATAAATACCAAATAAAAAATATATACCAATGATTACATAAGCATAGATAGAAAGGGGGAGTAAGAGCTTTGCTTACGTTTGCCGACAAGGGGGAGGGGGGGGGGGTTTAAAACTTACTAAAATTCTGCTTAAGTAATATGTACTTGAATGGTCCCTTATTGAAAATATTTTATTAGGCCATTGAATCGGAATCCTGAATCACACGCATAAAAAAATTTCAATAGTATCTGTCTACTATTTTTAAGATAAATAATTTCCACAAGTTAAAAAGGATAACTTGTTACTTTGTGAATCCGGCTTAATTAAAGTCATGCATAACTTATTTGAATTTTTATTGCACATGAATTTTTAAAGCCACCTAATTCAAAAATTAACACGCCACGTCCAGAATTACAGAATCCTTTGAATGTGCTTTTCCCTACAAAGAAAGATCAAATCTTGTACTAAATGGCTATTCTTTCTGAAATGTATGCTGACAATCTGTAAAAGAACTTGCGAACATCTACAAAATGTCATTTTGTATTTAATCGATTTCTAAATTTTTCCATGAATTGAGTTCATATAATTATGCCAATTCGCTTCCAATGTATGTCTTTCGTGTACATTAGTTGTTATTAAATGTAATAATGCCAAAAACGTTATTGTGATTTTTTTATATATACACATAGATTTTATAAATCTTTTTATTTTGTGATATTTCTTATTAACGTGTATTGCGTTTTAAATAATAAATGGATAAATTAAAACATATTACCTGTATTCAATTTTGTATACCTCATTATTATTTCCAGTGAAGATATGGATTTCCCAGTGATTCAAATCCTTTGAATATTAAAATAAAACTAACCCATAAAAAACAAGTTTTTGTTATACTCCCTTTCTCATTGAATCAGGTTTCGTGCCTACTGCACGCGTCGGGGTCATTACTCATTTGTATTGATTCCAATTTGAATAAAACAATTGAAATTTTGAAAAATCCAAAATTATACTATAATTATTAAATTTTTTAAATGAAAATTTGTTAGATCGTTTTCTGCCTGTGCATTGGGTTTCTTGTTGGTGACTCGCCTCAAGCACGATTAGTCCATTTGGTACTCTTGAGGAACTAGAGTCCAAGTAGGCCTAGATCTTCCACTTTAGCATTGGGATATTTATCGTCACCAACAAGTTTAGAGTGTGGATCTTTTGGTTCCGTAACCAATTTAAATTCCAATGCCGTGCACTGGCATATATAATTCTTCTACTGCTTGACCGGTTATCGAACGTCAGCGATCGTTATGTTGGCCGTGGCTTTTCCGAACCAATACTTTAGATTCTTTAGCCAGGATGTTCTTCATCTTCCGGGATCTCTTTTGCTCGCAGCCTTTGCCTTGAATGATGAGATGCATCTGGCAGTCCTCGGATGTCTTATGTGAGATGGCCAAAATATTGTGATTTCCAGATTTTCATTGTTTGAGGATTTCTTTTTCCTTTCGCATCCGGATCATTCCGTTGCCATTTGTAACCCCATCAACCAGATTATTTTCAAGAGCCGTCTGTAGATCCACATCTCAAACGCTTCAACCCACTTTAGCATGAAAGTATGCGCAGTTACTGGTTGAGATTGACATTTGAATTGTGGGAATTTTTACTTTTCTCCTTTATTGTTACATCTATTGCACATTGCAAATTTTAGGGAGAATGGGTTTTTAATAATAAAAAACAAATAGTGAATGTAATAGTCTTCTGATTAGTCTTCTAAATATAAAATACATTAACAAATTATGTACAAAACATACCAGATAAAAATATGTGCAGGTTTTTACAAACACAGTAGTCACCAGCTGAAATCTGATCAGACTGTAAAAGGCATTAGAGGAATTTCCACTAATGCGGACAAAAAGGCACTTGGGGCAATGTCAGATAAGTTGTAATAATTTTATACATACAGGATGTTTCATAGCTAGCAGCAAAAATTTTACTGGTGGGGATTCCTGCCTCTATTATGATTCGAAAATATTCAAGCAACCACAACCATATCAATAGTTATGGAGATATGCAATATCAAAATGTGCATTTTTTTTTCAATATTTCTGACTTCTTTTTTGCAAAAAGTTGAACTATCATTACAGTAATGTATATTGATTGTGAATAAATCATTTGTTTCAATACAACTCAAATAAAATGATAAAAACATTTAAAAAATCTATTTTAAAGTTTTGCAAGGTTTTTAACATTTTATTTGACTTGTATTAGAGCGAATAAATTTTTCATAATCAATATAAGTTACTGTAATGATAGTTTGTAAAAATTAAATCAGCAATATTGAAAAAAAAAATGCTATTGCATATCTCCATAACTATTGATATGGTCATGGTTGGTTAAACATTTTTGAGGCAAGAATACTAATAAAAAATTAAGGACAGTAATTAACATTTCAAATCATAAAAATATATTCACATTGGGAACCGATCTGACTTGCAAATTACGAATCAAATATTATTCAAACCTATTATTTAGATTTTAAATTTCACCTACACAGACTTTTACAGTGACTTTTGATTAAACTATGGATTTCTTCTATAAGTTTAGGTACATATTGCCAACAAGGTTCGATTTTTTGCACAGCAGACTTAAATTCCGAGTCTTTGATCGGGGAATCCCCCGAAGCCGTGCTGACCTTAACGTGATTCGGCTTGACATACGGCAGCAAACCACCGCGGACCTGTATCTCCACTTCCCAGATGCAGAGAAGATGACCGCTACATATTTCAAAAGTCCATCTGAAATAAGTCAAGGAAATAAACATCAACCTCACTATGTTGTTATAATATGTCGATTTTTTTTTCTAAGAATGTAATCAGTGATTAAAGTTTACTTATTTATTAAAGCTGACATTGTTTCGACGACTATTGTTTACGAATTTTGTTATATCCAGAAATAGAATTCTCAAGCTCACATTGCAGGCTAGCTACAAATAAAATTATTCTTCAATTTACTGCTATGTTGGAGACCTTCTAAAATTATTTTTGACATGAGGTGAACGGGATTTTCTTCCACTTTTCCATCGTTTTATGGCTCATTGTCAGTGTTTAAAATTTCATTGCCTATGAATTGGCGTTTTTTGGACAAAAATAGACATTTGATACATGCACATAATACAAATAAATTAGGATAATATTTAACAATATCGAGGGTAGAAAGCCAAAAGGGTGTTAGTGATTATTTCGAACTTTACAGGAGCAAAATAATTGATTTCTTTTTAAATAAAAAATAGAGATGGGAACATGGAATACGTGTCACATCAATATTCTTACTATTTTCAAACTAAGCTAAACGCTTGTGCTATGAAAATAGGATCTGGATCTGGTCTGGAGTGAGGTTTGAACCCGCGACCTTTGGATCACGAGGCGAGAGTCCTAACCACAAGACCAACAAACTACTCACTCATAACGTTTTGTCAATATTTCTTTTATTATGAAACGATTTCCATATGTGTTTTGGAATAATAAATATGATAATCGCTTAATAATAAAAGAAACATTGACATAATCCGATTATAAGTACTTTCTTTTGCTCCCCTGTTAAGTTTGAAATAATTACTAATGCCCTTTTGGCTTTCTACCCTCGATATACAGAAATATATGTTCTGAAGTGATATCGTGCATTATTATTACTATAATTAAATCAGTAATATCACTTATAGCAGTACCCATAAGTAAAAAGCAGTCACAAAAAATATTTTTAAAATTTTAATTAAAAAACAAAAGCATAACTTCAAAGTTGTATAAAAAGAGGATTGACTGAACTACCTTCTCCACCAATTATGGAAACACATTGTGTTGGTTTGTACAGAAAATTTAATGGGGAGTACAGTTGTCGGCAAACTTCTTGGACATTTTTCGGCGTAGTGGGGAATGCGCAGAAGACAATTTTTGGGTCTCGGCGGAATGGTACATGCGCAAACTCTCCCCCACTACGCCGAAAAATGTTCAACACGTTTGCCGGCATCTGTACGAGTATTGTGATTCCATTATTTGGTTTCGTTCTCAAGTTAGAAAACATTAATATACCTGTCTTTATCAAACTGCAGATTGTATTTGAGGTAGAGGACGTAGTATTGCCTCGACCAGTTCCAGGCGCGTGAGATCACCTCACTGCAGTGTGTCAGGAGCTTGGGAAGGTCGGCGGAAACCAGGCACATGACCCTCAACGTTGCCTCGTCCAATTCTTGCAGAGCCATTTTAATTGCCAGCCGGTAAAACATCTGGCGCGACTTTGAGAATTTTGGGGAAACTGTGAAAAAATGGCAGTCATTAATGATTCAGTATGAGATGAATTTTTATTTTTTTTATTTGGTCATCTGACATAAATACATGGTAATAAAATACCAAAAAATTTTGTTATACGTCAATTGATAAGACAATGATAATATTTTAGACTTATTTAACAGAATTATTAAATTTAAAATTAGCATATAATATTAATTTAACAGACATAAATAAAACTCAGTTATAATGAGGAAAAGTAAACAAATAAATAACTAACTAACTAACATCTCGCCGTTTCCCACAGGGGTAGGCAGAGAGGAGAGAATGTCATATTTTTCTATCTTGGCACACCAATATTGCTTCGGCTACATTCATACATCTTCTCATGCGAGCTCTACGGTTGTCGTAAACAAATAAAATAAAATTAATAAAATAAAACCAATAAATAAATTAATATAATTAGTAATGGGTATTATCTATATAATGCACATAGGTGTCTCGTACCTGGCAGTGTAAAAATTTTCATAAAATTTTGAAAAGAAAATATTCTTTTCACTGTCGCTTTTGGTGAAATTTTGACTGTTACGAAAATATGCAACATCAAAGTTTGCATTTTTTTTTCAATATTTCTGACTTATTTTCTCTAAAGCTTTGGGCTATCACTATAACTACTAACTATATGAAATATTAAACTTTACTTACATGGAATATTAAAAATTTATTTGCTTTATTTTGTTATTTATTTTTTATATTTGATATAAATTACTGTATAACATAATAGGGTCTTAAAAACCTGGAATTTGCGGAAAGGCTGAGAGTATTGAAACTGCCCACTCTTCAGGAGCGACGAGCAAGAGGTGACCTCATCGAGACATTCAAGATTCTATCGGGCTACTACAATATTCCTAATATGACAGATATGTTTGCATTTAACACTAATGTGGGCCTTCGAGGACATCACCTGAAGTTGAACAAGTCTCGGTTCTCGTGTAACCCAAGAAAGCATGCATTAAGCAATAGAGTGGTCAACATGTGGAACAGTTTGCCTGAGGGCGTTGTGTCTGCAGCCAGTGTCAACCAATTTAAGAATAGGCTGGATATTCAAATGAGAGACATTGATATGGGCCTATCAGCTTAAGCTGCCTGCCCATTATCAATAATAATAATAATAAGTATTGGGAAGAAAAAATTCAAACTTTGTTGTCACTCATCTCCAAAGTGTAAGGAACATTTTCTATTCAAAATTGAATGAAAGCTAGGAGACATCCCATATATTATACATCCATACACGAAAGATCCACAAAATTTTCTCATTGGCTTTTTTTAATGCAGTTTGGCGACACATTTTTTACAGTAAAAACTCATTAATTCAAAATTCAAGGGACCCAAAAAAACATTTCGAATTATGCAGAACCCCATTAATTCGAAATTCAAGGGACCCAAAAAAAACATTTAGAAAATTATACAGAATCCCGTTAATTCAAAATTTGCAAAAAATCGCAAAATTCATGAAAAAAGCCCTTATTAATTTTGTGAAATACTGTACAGTCTGTCAAGAAAGTCTTGACAAATAATTGAGGGCGCTGCTATCGTTCACATGGTAACACTATTTAAAGATTGACTGTGTTAAAGTAAAACACTGTAAGCGAAAATTTTTTCGTAATTATTTTTTTGTTCCTTTAAAATGATTTTTTATCAACCTATAAGACACAAAAGTGTTACATACTTTACTTATTTTTACTTCCAGACATAAAAAACTTCCAGCAAATTATAAATATTAGAACATACACTAGTATGGCTGTCTGTATCCGACTGAGGTCATGTCATCTGGTGTGATTTTATATAATATAATTAAATGAAATAAATTGATTAAGGGAAAAATAAAAGAGATATAATTATTGTAATATAAAAGAATTTAATAAAAACATTAAGTTAAAAAAACACAGTATAGAAAAAATATTACTACTGCTCTATTCCATTAATACTGCTCTATTCGAAGAGCATTTTTTGTATGAAAATCCTATGCTGATTAAAATTTTTCGCAAAAGTTCATGGCTTCCTTCAAAATTTAAATCGCCCCGTACAACTTGCAACAAACTTCTCAAAGTGGGCACCTCTTTTTTTACTGTATAAAAAATGCACTTTTTGCCTTATGGCACAGATGTCAAAATCATCCAATTCTTTTTTGGTCGCTCTTTCCTGTGTTTACCCGGTGTTGTAAATTTGCCTCGGGTTGTATTTCCCTCCTTGACAATTCTTCTTACAGAACTCAGGATGTGCCTGAAAAAAAAAACATTGAAATTCATGAGCAACACATTAATTTATTTTTCTAGAATCAGTTTCAGAGTTACTCAGTTTAGCTACTTATCACACTGCCAATGAGCTGATGCTAATGTTCGGCAATATATTTTTGTATTTTAAGTATATTAAATAGATTAGATATGAAAAAAGGAGAAAATTGAAAAGTAATATTATGTCGTAGTAGTGATACGCTTCGTCTAACCTAAATGGCGCTTACCGTGTTTTGTTCCTTGACCGTCACTACAATCTGTCATCTGTCATTTATTAGATACATTCGAAACAAATTAAATACCCTAGAATGTAGTCTAATAGACTTGTTATACATTTAAATGTTAAAATTAATCAAGAAAAAATAATTTAAAGTATAATGAACACAGTACTTACCAGTCATTTGAGATCTTCGCTCGAAAACATTATTGATGTCACATGATAGCTTTCCGGCTTCAGACTCCGCCAAACAATGCGTATACACACTAAAAATTATCCGCCTAGATCCACTACGAATTGTTTTACTCATATTATTGTTTTTAAAGTCTTTCAACGTTAAAAAATATTAAAAACAAAGAATCCACCACTTCTTAAATTAACCTCAACCCAAAACAACACAAGAATGACGGAACTGCTAGTATTGCCAGTAAAATAATTTTTTGTTTCTCAGTTTACCCACGATCAAGACTTTATTGACAGACTGTATTTTCGCATATTTCAAGAAATCATTTTGAAAATACAATATTTTTTATGCTAATACAAATATCGCGATATTTCTATTACAAAAGTACCCAATATTGTCATACATGTTGTTCTCACTGGTGAAAAAATCTAAATATTTTTTTCAATTTTGTCAAATTTCAAAAAAATAAATTCGAATTATGTGAACTAAAATGTTATGGGGAGGGGAAGGGGTATGAGAATAGGGGGGAAATATCGCTTATGTTACCCGCCGTGTCCCAAAGCATAAGTATGCAAAATTTTAATCGTATCGGACAAACGGTGTGTATTTGTATAGAGAACAGACAGACAAGACAGACATTGAGTTTTATAGGTATAGATTACGAATTGCAGGTTTTAGAATTATCAGGGTTAATCTAATTATAATTTTAAATTATCAGAATACCCCGATAATTTGTAAATCTATATTTTTCTAAAAGAATTTTAAAACAACTTTTTACCATTTGTCAATGTAAGTGTGATGTCAGCAATAGGGTGCATCAAATTACTGACACTAGGTGAAGATGGTTCCAATAGAACTGTCATTTTTATAGCCCCGTCCATCAGGAGAAACACGCACTCGTTACATTCAATATACTCCAAAGCGCATAACTCTCTGCAATAAAATAATTAAATTAATAACTTCATTTATAAATTTCTAAAAATGGCAATCATTATTTGTCAAATCATTTTTAAAAACAGTACATACGTTTTGAAATCGAAATCTCGTATTAATTCTTCTATAACGTATTTGACGGGAGTTGAAGTAATCTCTGGCTGCAGCGTTAATTTCTGCTGGGGCAATCTTCCCGGAGAGTCGGTCACTTCCGTGGAAGTATTCATACTCTCACATAAGCTTACATTTGTCAGTCTAAAATTCTTATCTTTCTCACTAATACGAGGTCTAGGATAGCTTGTCATTTCGTTGGACGGTCCACGCTGTTTCTCGATTATTTCATCGACACTCTCAATGAGTTCGCATAGCTTCCTTTTCTCTTCAATATTGTGAACGGCTGCAGAAATGGGCGCCGCATCGTTACCGAGATCACTCTTGTCAAATGAACTGTTAACCAGTGACATATTGGATATATTTGCTATCAAGTGATCTGAATTATTCTGTATATTTTTGTCATCTTCTTCAGCATTTTCCATTAGATTACGTATCACACAATTACTTTCTTCTCTGACGTCGATTGTCGGCAAAGAAAAGTCTTTTTTGGGATCAATTTTAGTGATGGTGTAAGTCAACGTGTTGATTTCATGTTTGCCAGTTTGCGAACATTTGACTTCAACTTCGGTCGTAACATTCGATTTACTGTCCGCATGCCCATCCAAATCTTTGAGCCACGCACAGACTGGGGGCAAGACTTTTTGCTTTTTGGAAATCGTGTAATTGAAATTTTTGTTATATTCATGGTCAGACTTTCTTTTCCCGGCGGTTTCCGATGAATCTGCTGGGATATTGATCATTTTCGTTTCACATGAAGCACTGTCATCAACCTTTTGAATGGAACTGTCAGAATGTTCTCTGCATGTATTTGAAGATTTTGAAATTGGATCACTTCTGTTTGGAATGTCTGCCTCACTGTGTTTCTTCTGACTAGGCAAGTCTTGTATCAAACCACCAGCATCCATGCTTTGATTTTTTTTTGCAGTAGATAAATTGAGACGCTTGTGATAATTTGATTCCGCATAAATTTCTCGAACATTATTAAGATAATAGCAATTATCGCTAGAATTAACTATTTGGGTGGATATTAATGTATCTTCTTTTAATATATTTTTGTCACAATGTTTGATAGAAATATCACGAGAAAGATATGTAGATTTTTCTTCAGTGCCTTCTAGATTTTCAGCTGCAAACAAACTACATTTATCTACTTTAATACTTTTGTCAATACTCGGTAGTGTAATATCGAAATCATCAACAGACATGTGTGAATCATCAAAAGGGGCATTGATTATAATACCTACTTCTCTATTGCATTTCTCAACTCCCATACCCGAATCAGAAGAAACGACACTACAATCATCTATGCTTGGCAAGCTCAAATCACCCGTGGATTTTAAATTGGGCGAGTCGATTAATGAATCATCCTTAGCGCAAGAGGGTTCGCGATAGGGTCCATAATTCTTGCTGGAATTTATCATCATCATCTTTTCATTAATGTGTAATTCATCAAGATGTTCAAACAGCGCGGATCTTGTTTCGTTAATCGGGTTGTGCGCAGTGAAACTAGTAGATGTGAGGTTATTTTTACTCTCCCAGTGGGCATTTCTCGGCAATACGTTAGTCATTGACATGCTACAATCGACAGGCTTCGCGTAAGCCACACTTTTGTTTTTGGGATCATCATTTTCAGACTCGTCAATTGTCATGAATCTATGTTCTGGGGGTGCACACGTTACTGGTTTGCTTTGAAGTGAAATATTTTGATTGTCTATGCGGCTACTATTAATATTTTCTTTATTTAAATTCAGAGAGATGTTGTTTTTATTTTGACTTCTATTTAATGAAACAGGTTGTGAGTTAATGTCAAACCCAAATGGATGATCTAAAGTAACATTATCATTGGAATTGTTTTCATTTCTTATCTTACGCAACACTGAAACATCTTTTTCCACAACTTCTATTGATGGTCGACAATCCATGGTTTGATATATTTCGCGTGAAGAAACTTCCTTCTCTTTAGGTATCTCTGTGAGCAACACTTTATCGTGACACCTATAATTTGTCATTAACATATCTTCATCTCTTACGACAATACTCTTGTGATTTTCAATAACATGTATACTGTTTTTAATTCCACTACAATCTTTATTTTCATCTTCACCAATCATTGACACATTATATTCAGACGTATCTTTATTTGAAACAATAGTTTTTCTTTTATGATCCCCTTTATTGATTACTTCTGAATCAAACACCGTCAGTTTCTTAACATTTTCACAATCTTGAGAAACTTCATTCGTCAGTGACGCATGACATTCTGGCGTAATTGGATTAAAAATAATTTTGTTTTCGTGTGCATTTGAGATGTTGCATTTGGCCACCTTTGACTCAATAGGTTTACTGTCATATTCACTGCAACCAGAAATCACATTTGTCACTGATTTGGTATATTCTGGCATTTCTGTATCAATAATCAATGTGTTCCTAGGGTTTTCTCGTTGGTTTGTAATTATACTATTTGGTAACATTATAGATGTAGGATCAAAATCTGCCTTTCTTTTACTTTCTTGATCACTTGGAATTACACTTGTCATTGACATATTACATTCTGGCATTCCTGGATCAGAGAGTATAGTTTTTCTTTTATTTTGATTGCTCGGAATTACACTTGTCGTTGACATGTTACATTCAGGCAATTCTGAATCAAAAATTGTGGTCTTTCTTTTATTTTCCCTATCGCTTGGAATTGCAGTTGTCATTGACATATCAAATTCTGGCATTCCTGGATCAAGGAGTGAAGTCTTTCTTTTATTTTCTTGATTGCTCGGAATTACACTCGTCATTGACATGTTACATTCAGGTAATTCTGAATCAAAAATTATAGTCTTTCTTTTATTTTCCTTATCGCTTGGAATTGCACTTGTCATTGACATATTACATTCTGGCATACCTAGATCAGACAGTATAGCCATTCTTTTATTTTCTTGATCATTCGGAATTACACTTGTCATTGACATGTTACATTCAGGTAATTCTGAATCAAAAATTATAGTCTTTCTTTTATTTTCCTTATCGCTTGGAATTGCAGTTGTCATTGACATATTACATTCTGGCATTCCTAGATCAGACAGTATAGCCATTCTTTTATTTTCTTGATCATTCGGAATTACACTTGTCATTGACATGTTACATTCAGGTAATTCTGAATCAAAAATTATAGTCTTTCTTTTATTTTCTTGATCATTCGGAATTACACTTGTCATTGACATGTTACATTCAGGTAATTCTGAATCAAAAATTATAGTCTTTCTTATATTTTCCCTATCGCTTGGAATTGCAGTTGTCATTGACATATCAAATTCTGGCATTCCTGGATCGAGGAGTGAAGTCCTTCTTTTATTTTCTTGATTGCTTGGAATTACACTTGTCATTGACATGTTACATTCAGGCAATTCTGAATCAAAAATTGTGGTCTTTCTTTTATTTTCCCTATCGCTTGGAATTACAGTTGTCATTGACATATCAAATTCTGGCATTCCTGGATCAAGGAGTGAAGTCTTTCTTTTATTTTCTTGATTGCTCGGAATTACACTCGTCATTGACATGTTACATTCAGGTAATTCTGAATCAAAAATTATAGTCTTTCTTTTATTTTCCTTATCGCTTGGAATTGCACTTGTCATTGACATATTACATTCTGGCATTCCTAGATCAGACAGTATAGCCATTCTTTTATTTTCTTGATCATTCAGAATTACACTTGTCATTGACATGTTACATTCAGGTAATTCTGAATCAAAAATTATAGTCTTTCTTATATTTTCCCTATCGCTTGGAATTGCACTTGTCATTGACATATCAAATTCTGGCATTCCTGGATCGAGGAGTGAAGTCTTTCTTTTATTCTCTTGATCACTCGGAATTACACTTGTCATTGACATGTTACATTCAGGCAATTCTGTATCAAAAATTATAGTCTTTCTTTTATTTTCTTGATCATTCGGAATTACACTTGTCATTGACATGTTACATTCAGGTAATTCTGAATCAAAAATTATAGTGTTTCTTTTATTTTCTTGATCATTCGGAATTACACTTGTCATTGACATGTTACATTCAGGTAATTCTGAATCAAAAATTATAGTCTTTCTTATATTTTCCCTATCGCTTGGAATTGCAGTTGTCATTGACATATCAAATTCTGGCATTCCTGGATCGAGGAGTGAAGTCTTTCTTTTATTCTCTTGAGCACTCGGAATTACACTTGTCATTGACATGTTACATTCAGGCAATTCTGAATCAAAAATTATAGTCTTTCTTTTATTTTCCTTATCGCTTGGAATTGCACTTGTCATTGACATATTACATTCCGGCATACCTGGATCAAAGAGTATTGTCATTCTTTTATTCTCTTGATCACTCGGAATTACACTTGTCATTGACATGTTACATTCAGGCAATTCTGAATCAAAAATTATTGTCTTCCTTTTATTTTCCTTATCACTTGGAATTGCACTTGTCAATGACACATTAAACACTGGCATTCCTGGATCGAGGAGTACAGTCTTTCTTTTATTTTCTTGATCGCTCGGAATCACACTCGTCATTGACATGTTACATTCAGGCAATTCTGTATCAAAAATTATAGTCTTTCTTTTATTTTCTTCATTGTTTGGAATTACGCTTGTCATTGACATATTACATTCTGGCATTCCTGGATCAAAGACTATAGTCTTTCTTCTATTTTCTTGATCACCTGGAATTACACTTGTCATTGACATGTTACATTCTGGCATGCCTGTATCACAGAAAATATTCTTTATTTTATTTTCTTGATCACTTTTAATTACACTTGTCATTGATATGTCGCATTCTGGTATTCCTTGATCAAAAACTATTGTCTTTCTTTTATTGTCTTTACTACATGGAATTGTATTTGTAATTGACATGTTACATTCTGGCATTCCTGTATCAAAGATTATAGTCCTCCTTTTATTTACTTGACTGCTTGGAATAACACTTGTCATTGACATGTTACATTCTAGTGAATTTGGATAAAAATTTAGAGTTTTTGTTTTATTTTCACGATTGTCTGAAATCAATTTTGGAAAAAATACATTAGATTCAGGTGCTTTACTGTCAAAAGGTTTTGATTTCCTTTTATGTTTATTCAAGATGAGCATCTCATTTATTGTTGACATGTTTGGCACTTTTGGATCAAAATCGATTATATCATTTGTTATAATACTAGTGAGTGACATGTTACATTCCGGCATCAATGGATCAAATACAATAGTCTTTCTTTTATTTTCTGATGCTTTACATTCTGGTACAAGACTGTTGGAATCTAATGTTTTATTGTCAGTTTGTAAAATTTTTGATGATACACTTTTCAGTGAAACATTGCATTTTGGTATCGTTGGGTTAGAACCAACTGATTTTGTTTGATTTAGGTCACTATTCTGTAATTTTTTAGCATTTGATGTTTTTGTGTCACGTGCTGATTCACTCTCAAAAATTGTCGACTTTCTTATGTTATCATAATTTTTTTGTAAATCACTATCATTACTTTCCAATTTTTTGTTATCTGAATCATTTTTTTTCCTTCCATCATTCTGGGCAAGGGGAATGATTCCTGTCATTGACATATCAAATTCTGATGATAGATGACTTAAAACAACTGTTTTGTCCTTATTAAGTGACTGTGATTCAGAAATCACCTTTTCACACTTCATTTCATAATGTTTTGCAATAGTTTCCACATTTGTAGATATTTTAACACTCTCTTTTGAATCTAATTCTGTTGATTTGCAATGCAGCCTACTTGGATTGGATACAGTATTCGATTCATTTTTGAATTTTTCCTTTTGAAGAACAAAGTCATCTGTTATAGAAATATTACATTCCGTTTTGATGTCATCAAGATCTTTTATGGTTTTATACTTTGGACTTCTTTCGTGCACTTCTACAGTTTTAGTATAAATTTTCTCAAAAGCATTGAAATCTTCAGTCTTCACTAATACTTGGTTATTATCGATGTTAGTTTTAGAATCTTTAGTCATATTTGAAGTATTAATATGATGAAACTGTTTTTCATTGAAATCCTCACAAATTTTATCAAGACCGGTACATGTCATTGACATATTATTTGCAGGGAAATCTGAATATCTACTTTCCTTTTGTGGGTCGAATGTTTGTTCACTTTTAAGCAAATTTTCATTTACCCGAGTCATAGACATGTTGCAATTTGAAGCATCCTGATTGAAAATTATTGTACGCCTTTTATCTGTACTTTGGTCATCTTGTGAATTCTTTATCTTCTTGTATGACATGTCACAATCCAAATCAGTTGAATTAATATGGATTGATTTTTGCAGTTTTACATTTTCATTAACTGTACCCACGTCATTTACCCCAGAATCAAATTCTTGTTTGCAATGAATCAAATTTTCATTTACTTGAGTGATGGACATGTCGCAATTTGAAGTATCTTGATTGAAAATTATTGTACGCCTTTCATCCGAGGAATTCTTAGTCTTCTTATCGGGTAGAATGTACGAGTCATCCAGATTGGCACCTTCAGGCAGAGATCGTTTCATTGTTAAAGGACAATCCTCGAGAAGATGGTCTTCCTTCAAAACAAAATCCCGCTGAAATTGGTCCAATATTGAAGTGGTAACTTTTATAAGTGGCTTCTCATCACCGTAATTAATGAAGACATCTTCTTGAATATTGGTATCTTGGTTGCACTCCATACGAACTTTTATATTCTCTTTATCGTAGATCCAACTTTCCTTAGTTTCTTTTCGTTCGGAATATGAAATGTCATAATTGTTACACTTCAAGGTTACATTTTTGATTTCCTGGATGGGAAGAGGAATCCCTTGCGTGATGGACATATCCATTTGACTTCCGTTAAAATCTTTTTGATTCATGGAATCGTCGAGTCCCGCAATGTTTGTTACATCCAGCTTACCGCCGAGAGCATCGCTTATGAAATGAGACGAAATACCAGGGATGTTTGATTTAACATCTTGCGTTGGATTTTCCATGTAAAGGGGGTCGTTTGAAGACTCTAACGGTATTTTATAATTAATGAGGGCATCAGTGTGGTCTGCAAAAGTGAGCTGAGTAGTTTGGAAAACGATGTTCGGTAATTCCTTTTCTATGGGTTTACTAAATCCCGTTAACATGGCGTGTATATCCACACAATGATCCTCTTCATCGTCACTATCATCAGGTAAGGCGGCAAAAGTTCTATCATGATTAGTGTTGAAACTTTCGTTATACGAGTCGTCTTCAACTTTTGCAGCTGGATTATTATCAAAGTCGATGTGGCCAGGATTGACAGCATTCAATTGACATAAGCCTGTGGTGGAGTTCATGGACATTTGACAGTGCGAGGCCCCACCAGAATCAGATAAATCTGGTTTATTAGCCTCCTCGTAAATATTATGCCAAATAGTGTTGCCATCGTCAGATGTAAAAACTCTGAAAAATAAAATAAATGCAATTTATAGTATTATGTGAGATGGTAGAAAAGAGTTTGCAGTGTTTTACGATATATTATTGATTATGATTAAAAAGAAAACGAAAATATTATTAATTGTTCACAACATCTACTCAAATTTTATTATTATTATTTTGTGTTCCGTCTCGACGCCTGGAATCCATTATGAGAGAACAGCCTGCTGTTTCGGCACTTATTCACGCGTTCCTACCCCCTCTGATTCCCTGTTTGCGACAATTTACTCCCGCTGGTATCCCTGTTTCCGGTTGCGTCGCGCAACGGTTTTTTCTTTCATATGACGTCGCTGCTTCGCGCCATTTGCACACGTTTAGACACGCCAACTTTTGTTGTGATTTTTTTGTGTTTCTATTGCAATCTACCCCCTTAATTTTGATCCCTAGTTAACAAACATTAGACTATACAAATTTTTAACATAGTGCGACAGGACGTTGATATTTTAGTGTAAATCCCGTGAATTTCGTCAAACGTCAAATTTGTTAACAAGATGGCGGACGAGCAAGCTCGTTCGCCGGTATCCTCGAATGACGGATCTTCTTTCGAAGAACCGAGTCGAAAGAGACGCCGCGTAGCATACGACCCGCGTGTAGACCACCTGCTAAAACAGGTGACTGCTCTGACGGAGGCCTTGTTAGCAGGCGGCGCGGCTCCCGCATCAACAACGCCGCCAACGCCGGAAGCCGCGAGCGAGCCCAGCGTGGAGGACGCGAATGCGTCCGTTATTCAGCCGCCGCCGAGCCTCAGAAGGGCGAAGAATACGCTGGAGTTCGGCAAGCTCAGCACGGTCGTGAAGGAGCCGCCAGTACCGAGAGCGAACCCGAAGCGGATCTAACAGACCTCGAAGTTGCAACACTTCGATTCCGACGAGTGGTCAGGCGTCCGCTATGCGGAAACGCAGAGAACCTACGCGGCGACTCCCACATCTGTGGAATTGTCGGTGAACGACGACTTGAGAAGGATCGATAACGCGCCGACCCAAACTGGCTTGCTGAAAAGATCGCTCGCCGCGCTTTCAAACGCCTTGCTCGCCCAGAGGGAGACCCTGAGATACGGGATGCAATTGCTGGTGAATTGGATCTCTTCGAGCGGATTCAGTCGATGTTCACCAGCGATGCTCCGTACAATAAGGTTTCGGACGACATCCTGCAGATTGTGTGCGGCAGACGGGCAGAGTGTATACTGAACCGGCGAAAGGCCATATTGGAGGGCTTCAAAGACCCTTTCGTGCGAGAAGGTGCGGCCAAAATCCCTCCAAGCTCGGGATACTTGTTCAATAGGGAGGAGCTATCGGCGTATATCCTAAAGAACGGGGGGGCCAGGAGAAGGTGATGGTCTCGCCCGCAACCCGAAACCTGGCCCAACCGTCAACATCTCAGCCCCAGCCGTCAACTTCTCGTCGAGCTCCGAACCAGGGATACCTCCAGTCCCGTAAGCCCTTTCTGCCGGAGCCGAGGCACAGGGAGCGAGGCTCAGGGAACCCGAACAGGAGACCTAACCGGAAGGCAGACCACGGCCGAAAACCCGCTGGTGACCGTAGCCGCAGAGGTAGAAGATGACGCGAGGCTGAACAACCAGTTCTGGGGAGGACGCTTGAGGAGGTTCCAAAGCACATGGAAGGAGTTCGGGGCACCACCCATAGTGCTGAGAATCCTCAAGGGCGCGAGAATCCCCTTTGTGGCCAAACCTCCGTTAGTCTTCCCCACCAGGCAGCTGCTGAGCAGCTTCAGCACGAAGGAGTCTCGAGACATGTCGAGTCACATTCAGGCCCTGAAGATGTCAGGCGTGCTGGAAAGAGCAGATCATTCTCCGAGCTTCATCTCAAATCTGTTTCTAACTCCGAAGTCGGACAACTCCCTAAGGCCGATATTCAACCTGAAGGCGTTGAATGCCTTTGTGGAGGCGAAACCCTTCAAGCTGTTCAACCACCTTCGGGTCTCAGACTTCCTCCAGCCCAAAGATTGGTTGGTGAAGATCGACCTAACCCAGGCATACTTTCACCTACCAATAGCGGAATCGCACCGAAAGTTCCTGAGACTATACTACCAAGGGAACTTCTCCAGATGACCTGCCTGCCCTTTGGCCTGTCATCAGCCCCGAGAATGTTCGCAACGCTGTCAAACTGGCTAGCGGGACTCTTGCGGAAGAGAGGAATAAGGACCGTAGTCTACCTGGACGAATTCCTTCTGGCCAATCAGTCAAGGGACCTGCTAGCGACCCAGGCAGTAGAGACGGTCAATCTGTTCCAGCATCTGGGTTGGTGCATCAACCGCGACAAGTGTGTCCTTATACCTACCCAAAAGCTGGAGTTTCTGGGCATAACTTGGGACACCGAAGCCAACCAGAAATCACTCTCGGACCGCAAGTGCTCTGGCCTTCGCCAAGTACTGCGCCGCCCGATCGAGGCCGGCAGTTGCTCCCCCAAGCAGGTTCTAGGCCTCTTGGGAAGCCAACCAGAAATCCCTCTCGGACCGCAAGTGCTCTGGCCTTCGCCAAGTACTGCGCCGCCCGATCGAGGCCGGCAGTTGCTCCCCCAAGCAGGTTCTAGGCCTCTTGGGGAGACTCAACTTCGCAAACTTCGCCACCCCTCGGGATCGTTTGCATTGCCGAAGACTGCAGAGATTCAGCCGCCAGCTGCAGAGGCACGAGCCATCCAGACAAGTGGAGCTTCCTGCCGCGGTTCGGCAAGACCTAGAGTGGTGGTTGGAGGCCGTAGGGGAGTCCTGCCCAATACACGAAGCCCCCTTCTCCCACTTCCTGACTACAGACGCAGCGGACGCAGGTTGGGGCGGCCAGGTGGACGACAAGACGATATCAGGCCAGTGGTCCCCAGAGCAGATGCGGTGGCATTCCAACCAGAAAGAAGCCTTCGCTGTTTACGCAGTGATCAGGGATCACGCTTACCTGCTAAGAGGAAAGAAGACCCTACTGCAGACAGACAACAAGACAGTAGTGACTTACATCAACAAGGAGGGGGGGACAAGATCATTGGGCCTTCTGAAGATAACTCGAGACCTCCTAGAGTTTATCGACTAGCAGGAAATATCTCTGACAGCGCAGTACATTCCAGGGAGATACAACGGGATTGCGGACCGACTCTCTCGGGGGACACCACTACCGGAATGGCACCTCCTGGAACCAGCGACAGAGGAAATATTCCGAATATGGGGACGTCCTCAGATCGACCTCTTCGCATCGGCCACCGCCCATGTGGTGCCAAACTACGTGTCGCTAGACTCAACCGATTGCTCGGCCTCATATCTCAACGCATTCAGTCAGCATTGGGATTACGAGCTGGCCTGGGTATTTCCGCCGCCGAATCTCGTCCCAAGAGTACTGGCGCACTTGAACCTGGCAAGAGGCACCCTTCTCCTAG
>JADDOH010005067.1:0-79009 GCA_016648135.1 Agrypnia vestita
TAATAAAAAAAAATCGACTTTATGTTCCTCCCATACTAAACGTCAATTTCATATGTAAGGACCTAATATTTGAAAAAATTTTAAAACAAAGTTACTTTCTGAGAATTTTCAACTTTAAAAATCGAAAAGGTTGAACTGTTACATCCTTAAAATCTTTTTTACTCTGTTACTAAATTACATAAATCATTAAATACAAAACACAATAAATTTTGTTCCTTTCTTGTTCAATTCCAAAAGAAAAAACTTTTTTCATCCGCGACTAAATTTTAAGTTTATCTCTGTTCTATTTCTTGAATGGAAATCATTATATTCCTACTGTAAATGATATCTACATAGGTGAATATAAATGGACATTGCATTACGCCGATGAAACTGGGTTGATATAAGAAATAAACTTAAATAAATAAATAAATAAAAATGATTTTAACACTCCCGTTTCGGAACGGGGTTACGACTTAACCCCAAAAATCTTATTTTTAAAACTATTTAATAATTATTAATGATTTTGAGCTGGTATTTTTTGTAATGATTAATATCCCAAAGAATACAGCACCCAAAGAAAATAAAATAATAATTATGTGCAATAGGACAGTCAAAATTAGAAAAAAATATGTTTTACTATATATAGACAATCGTCAATATTCTATACGATACGCTTACTTCATTCTGCTTGCACGGCATCTGTCATTCAGGCGCTTGTGAGTCATGCGATTTCTTATAAAATGACGAAAAATTTGTTCGTATTGTTTAAGAAATGTAATTAAAAATATAACATAACATAATATTTCATTAAAACTCAAAATTGACTGGGGTTACTTTGTCACCCCGCACCGCCCCCCGATCATATTTTCATTCTTCCGGTACCCGAAGGTTAAACAAAGTTAATTATTAATTTGATTACAAAAGACTGCACTTACTTTCTGCAGTGAATATTAATATCATAACCCAGTATTTCAATAGGGCAGTGAATTACTACCATCTCTAATTATAACTCTAAATTGACAAATAATGCAGACTACAGTGTACACATCTGCCCAAAAAAATTAAATAAATACAATTGTTTATTTGACAGAAAGGTTTAGTTTACAGGCGACCACACAATCGTGTGTTCTGACCGCTGCACTGCGCTGACAGCCGTGAGGCCCGAACCAGTAACAGAACTGCTGATGCTATCAGACGATGGATATCCTCGGCCATGGAGTGTGTCGGACGATATAAAGCTATTGATCATCACACAATGTTGATTGCCAAACAAGGAGAGGGGTTAGACCAGGGCTGGCTAAAAAGATTCCAACCAAATATGTTGGTTTAAACCAAATTTTTATTAATCAATTAGAAGGACGTACAGAAAAATCAAATCCACGAAAAAATATTTTACAGGGATTCGAACCCAAACCACCTCGCTTTCCGGGCAGGTATGCTCCATTACACCATATCCGCCCCGTACGATTCCGTCAATATATCGTACCATTTTCATATTAATAAAGGTGAACTGAAGTGTTCATTCTATTTCACTAAAAGTCATACTTAACGACGCGATAGGCGTTTAAGGTTTGAATTTTGAAGGATTAAGGTAGTTATACAAACGTTTGAGGTCGAGTATAATAAAGCAATTCAGTGTAGTACTTAGTATTAAGTGTACCCATTGTCTTCTTCTTCTTCCTTGCATTGTCTCAACTCATTGCCTAGATAGGCTGTTGGGGTCAGCTCTTCTCATTCTTAAGCTGCATCTTCTTCGGTTCTAGGAGTTGCTTTCATCTAAGATCCATTTCTCTGAAGGATTTTGGTGCATTGAGTCATTCCGGAGTTCTATGGTCTTCCTCTGGATGACTGTCGATGAAGCTTCATAGACGTTGCCTGCTTAACCGTGTGGTCTGGTGGTGTCCGTCTTGCGAGTGGAATCATCACTACTGCAAACATTACTGAGCGTTTTTTAGTCGTCGAGTATCGCGTCTAGGGAATGCAATCCCGAGTCGGGATTGCCCTTTGGGGATCCCTCGAGATTAGAATTTCCAATCCCGCGGGATCCTTACGGATCGAGATCCCGAATACTTTTGTGTTTTTTTTTGTTTATAGAGCTCAATAGCAATTAATGACAACGCCTTGCATTTTCATATCAGGAATTTTAATAAAATGTTCATTATTAATCATAGTTATAAAGTAAAACAAAGTTTTTGTAGGCGTTTTTCCAAACATCAATCAGTCAATGTAGAATTAGTAGTAGTTTTTATTACCATATGAGGCTGATAAAATACAGCAAGCATTATTCAAAGCTATTTTAATTTTTGAATGTGACATGAACATAAGTTTTAAGTACCTACTAAAAGCTCTATAGCCATACGCAATTAAACGTACAAAACATAAAAAATGTTGATAAATCCCGATAATCCCGATAATTTCGTCCGATTTTTCGGTTCGGGATTGATCTCGTAAAATGCCTCGAGATCTCGCGGGATAGGGATTGCATTCCCTAATTGCGTTATAAGTGGAATTAACTCAAATCTGCTTAAGCTGTTTCCATTCATTCAATACCAAAGAAGAATAGATAATAAAGCATCGAGGAATACATTGAAGCTTCGTAGTATACATATTGCGCGTGGTAACCCTATACGATCGCCTCGATGTGTTATCTCATATGATATCGCGACATTGTTCCCAGCGGACGGATCTGTCCAGCTAATATCCCTTGTAAGTCCAACCGATCCGAGACACGGACCTCTACAAATGTATCGCGGAAAATTTAAACTAACCGGCAAAAGGTGACCACCGAGAAGTAAAGAATAGATAGTCAACTCACGCTGCCAAATCGTGTCGTGATAAAAAGATCGCTTTGTTAGCGAGTGCCAAATTACCAGTGAAAAACTTAATGGTGCCTGAAAACGACGAACGATCAAATACTATTTTGTGCGGAGTGCGGTCGAGAATATGTTTGACAAAACGATGTCACTAAGTAAAAAGGATTGCGGTCTTTGCGGTTTATTTTAATTTGATTCATATGTTAAACATGCGCTTTGGTTAAATGCCGTCGAACCCGATCTAATGGTGTTAGCGCATATCACACGGTCTACCAGAGCCAGGGGATGCATTGTTACTTTTATTTTTTCAAATTTATAGAGATTGAATTGTGATACGATTGTGTGCCTGTTTTATTTTGAAATTGGCCCGGCTCTCCGAGGTATGGTAAGATGATACGAGATGTTTGCATTTTGGTTATTTGAATTACGGTTATCCACATGTAGTCAACAATTTATAAAATAATGTGATGAAAAAAATCGTCGAAAACTTTTATTTGGTAAATATTAAAAGATTTTAACAGATTAATACAATAATTCAAGAACTGACGTTAAACTTTCTGATGCTTAATTGAAATCGTTCTTATGCGATAATTAGATAAAAATAAAGGTGGAGGAATGCTAATAGTGCATAGATAATATATCTTGATTAATATTAAATATATTTTTAATAAAAATAATTTTCAGGCGTATTCTGGTGTAAATACACATAAAATAAATATTGCTTTTAAAACTCTAATAAAAAAATGATACCTCATTACATAAGGCGACATCTATATTGGTGTATGGGGATGATAAATTTCAACCACAGGTGGCAGTAATAAAATACAACTCATACATGAAACAAGATGTGCAAATTTAACATATAATATATACAACTTCCAAAAATTTGATCGATGTAGTAATCTATCATGGGTGGAACATTACATTGTGTAAAGTGACCACATAAGCCAGCAGTACGATAGGTCGTAAGCCCTATAAACACCCAAAAAAGACTTTCTTATCTACTTTCTCATATAAAAAAGCTTCGTCTCTATGACATCTACATATAATACATATATATCTTGAAAACAACACGTTGTTGAAGTGCCATGACCAAAAAATCGGCCTGAACTCTTACTAGTTTTTAATAAATCGTGTTTGCAAATATTTGAGCAAATTTTATTCTCGTTTAAAAAAAATTACTTCAATAGCGAGACGTCGTTTCCCGGCCGCAAATCTTCTCATCGGACGCAAAAGTCGCGCAAAAATGATATTTGATTTATTGAAATGCACCTCCCGACGGAGGGTCAGGCGGTTCTCCAAAACAAAAACTCGAAATAAATTTGAAATTTAGAGGAGATATTCCAATTAAAATTCCTCCGAGAGCCCAGCGGGCGGGGGGAGTTGACACACAAACGTGTTTTGCCCGATGTTGGTTTTGTATTTATTTGCTGACTTTTGGCCATTGTGCGCGGCAAAGGACACCGCGGCTTTATTCGGACAATATTCATTAATTTATCGACATTTAATAAAGTCACACAGAATTAAGATTAGACGTGTCACGACATTTTTCTCACAGCATAATATGAATATTTTATTGTATGTGTACGATTTTAATGGGTTAGATTTGCATGAACACCATTTGCAGTGAGATATGAGGGTCGTCCAGAAAATTAGGTTATAGCATTTAAAAAAATTCAAAAAGTGCATATTAGGGTGCTTCAAAAACTTGAAGTTATTTTTTTTAATCGAGGCATACTTTTATAATGCTTTTATTAATCTAAAAACCATACACGTATTTTATTTTTCATTTAAATTAATTTTAGGGGACGCTACATTTTTGAAGCACCTTAGTGCATATACATGGTACAATAATGAAGATTATATAAATGATACTCCAAAATTTAATAAAATGAATTCAGAAATATTGAAAAAAAGGCAAACTTAGAAGACGTTATCTTAAAAATATTTTTTTAAGGTTTTTATCATTTTATTTGATTTGTATTAAAGCCAATTAATTAATAATATTCGATTTAACTTACTGTAATGATAGTCCCATATCTTACAGAAAATAAGTCAGAAACATTGAAGAAAAAATGCAAACTTTGATGTCGAAGGGACATTATTGGTCGAACATTTTCTACTCATAATTAAGGTTTGAATCGATCTATAAAGTATTTTAAAGTAGCTCTGTTATACCCTGTATTTTCATAAAATTTACAGAGGTGTTACAATCTGACTTATATTAAGACGTTGGACTATCATTACAGTAATTAAAATCTAATATTAAAAATGAATTCGTTTTAATATAAATCAAAAATGATAAAAATCTTTAAAAAAAAGATGAGCGGCTTCAAAGTTTGCCTTATTATTATGATTATCATTTATATAATCATCATTATCCTGTATAGGAATTTAGTTATTTTTCTAAATAATTTCCGTACAAAATCTTTCTTTTTTATAGGCGTGGCACCAGTTTTTATACATCAGTGTCGAAAAATTACAATCCACTTTTCAATAGTCACTTTTACCTCTTTATCTTAAAAAAAATGTTTTCGGATTAGCATCTTTTCAGTAATCTTAAAGATGCTGGGAATACAAAAGCTGGAGCCATGTCTACAAAAGTGCAACGATCAGAACAGCCATTATGTAGAAAAGTAATTAAATAACTGTACATTTCTTGAAAATATAGGTATGCACTTTTCGATTTAAAAAATTTTGTATCGTTATTTTATGGACGACCCTCGTATTTCGTAGTTCATTGCAATACGAAGCAGGTACAAAATGACGTCTTTTCGTTTATATTTTTAGAGTGATTTTAATTTACTGTCCAAGATTTGATTTTTATAATTGGCTGTATATTTTTTCTGCACGTTTTAATTAAGAATGGACTAAAAATACATGTAGGTCGATAAATAGGTACACCTCTTTCCATTTACTTTTAAAAGACGCAATCGAATTACTATGTGTAAGCCATGCGTAAGTTATTTCTTTGTGTTGACGTTTACGTGAATAAACACCAACAACGAAACAATGTGCCTCTTACGCACGGCTTACACAACACCGTTAAAGTTATTTAAACAGTTAGTTAAACACAAGTCTAATAACAATTCAGGGGCAAAAGAATAAATACTAAGAAAAGAAGAAACCATAAGATGATGGAAAACTTTTGAGGAGGCCAAGATCAAGTATTAGAAGAGCTGTACCGTCAGAAGAAGACCTACAACGAATCCCTTTTTAAAAAAAGGTTCCATGTTCATCAACATCATCTTCATCCCGTCGTCCCAGTAGCGTTAGGGGTCCAAAGACTCGACTTCTTCAGATGTTTCTGCGGCTTACGCTTGTGATTGATGTGATTATTAATTGAATGTGAGTGACGTGATTATTAATTTTAATCGAAGTAATGACCAAATCATGTCAAAACTTTGTTTTAATAATGTATGGTTATCCACTTTACGTAAATGTTGAAAGATTCAGAGCTCTAGCAAACAACAGACAAAGAGAGTTAAGTAAAAGCATGTAATGATATTATTTGATCTGTGAAAAGGCGTACAATCAACGGAAATAATCAATCAGAGAAGAAATACAATTATCACGGTTTGAGTAGCGAGTAATTAGATCCATTTGTACTTAGGATTCTTTTCTTCTGTGTCGCATGCGCACGCCACACATCATGCACGTCAGCATGGAAAAAATTACATTGTATACATGTTGGGCTCAGTACCGAAGTAATAAGGCGTGTAATAGAAGGTGATGGAGGTTGTAATACGTAATTTGTAGTTGAATGATGATATCCTGCTTGGCGCTATTATGAATGTTGTAAACAAAGGTTTTTTTAAACGAATCTTTCAGTAGTGCATATGTTTTATTATTAATTTTATTGGCTGCAGGCTACGTCCGATATTAGGATTTTTTATACATATAGGTATTAATTATTTCTTCCGTTGAAAATCCTTAAGAAAAATACGCTTGCGAGAAAAAAAAGAGCTGAAATAGCAGTAGATATACGAGTGTTTAGCATGTAACAGATAGTCTTCAATACTTTACGGATATATTTCTGTCTAAATTATGAGTCGAAAATGTTTAAGCTACAATGTCATAACATCAAAAGTCATTAAGAAAAACGACTTCAAAAGAAGGCAGAAATATTTTTAAAAAATGCAACGAAGTTTGCATTTTTTTTCAATATTCCTGCATAACACACTGCATTAAGTTAGAACGATTGTTGAAAAAACCGGTAGATACACACGCAAGTTTATGCAATGGGCGATATTATTCAAAAAAGTGTCATCGTGCAATAAATTGTGCGCTCGTCGGAAATCACAAACCACCAAAATAATACATTAATAAATATTTTTTTTAAATTAGACTTGAAATCTGTCATAATAATGTTGTATGTCATTTAACGATACATCAAATAAATGATAATTGATTTATAAGCGTATTTTCATTTTTTTTCAATCAATTTTAATTTTCCATCGTTATTGAAGGGTACATCTAGTGTACAAACTTACAATGTAACAATGCCTTGAATTTATTCGGTACAAAAAAGTACTTGCTTAAATATCTTATGAAAATTAATCCATTCATAGACTGTTTAGATGTTTATGTTTGAAACCTTAGCCAAAAACGGTTAATTAAAAATTATTATTAATGTAAAATATAATATTTGAGGGCTATAAGGGTAAAGGCAGCACTATCCAATAAAAAATGCAGTCATCGATGATTACTACTATAGAATGACGATAGGACAACAAGCACTTTGAATATGATTGTCTGGCAAAGACAGTTTCTGACAGTTTCTCAATTTATTATTGATTCTGAAAGCCTGTTTGCGTGTTTTAAAAACATTTTATCAAAAGCATATAGCAACGGGATTAGCTTGTTGGTGTTATGATTAGATTACAAGATTAGATTTTTAAAAATGTTTTGAATGCAGTCATCGAGGATTACTAATGTAAAGTATACTGAATTCGAGATTTTATAGGAAATATATAAATTTATAGAAAACATGATTTTGGAAGGGATAGATTCATAAAATATAAAATTTAGTTCATTCTAAATTAGAAATCCTTGGTGACTGCATTCTAAATTTTAAATTCTAAATTTGCATTGTCGTTTAATAAATGAAAATCGAAAAATGTTTCTAGACAGTTGTACCAACTAACCCTTAGTGACCCTTATACATTGTTGTTAAATTTTATCTGCATATATTTTTACTTTATTAGTGAGACATCTATTTAATATGCAAAGATAATAATATCATGGTGAATAGAGTTTAAAAAGGTTCACATAGGTGGTTTGGGCGTGTTCAATTCTTATGCATAAAATAATCAAGCTTTAAACAAATTTATGTACCACTATATTGTAATAGTAAAAAAATAGCAGTTAAGTTATTTTCTCGCTGCTAGTCCCTGTGGGTGGCTGTAAAAAATAATTATTATCTTAATAATTTATACGAATCATTGCAGAATGAGTCATGTAGAAAAATACGCAGAAAAAGCTATCTATTCCGGAGACCGGACTGAATTATAGGCCGCTTTTTCTGTGTATCTTTCAAAATGATTTACGTTATTTATTTTAAAATAATTGTCATTGTTTAATTATTCCAGATACCGCGAGAGAGAGTTTTACAACTCTGATAAATCTTTTTATTGCGGCATCACCGAGACTTACTGGCGAGCTTTTGAAGAGATTCAACTCGCGGTTAATACTTATCTCGTGAGAGATTTACAATATTTCACACACTAATGACCATAAATTACCTTGGCGACGAACACGAATGATAGCACCGATGCCCACTTTAGGGCATTTGACAATGGTACTAATGAAAAAATCGTGCTGCCCAGAGAGACAGAGTGGAGATAAGATAGTTAAGGCTGTTAATGAATAATTAAGAAATTAGTTTCGTCAGCCGCAGTGCAAGGGTCAAGGGTCGAAGCCAACGATGGAAGCTTCTAAATTTAAATGATCATTACGATCAGTTGCAGCTTTATCTCGGGGCGGGACTTATACGAGTAGTTCAGTGACGAATTGGGAATTGACATAAACTGGTGAATCCAATTCCGGGAAATCGGGATTAAATTTTCATAATCGCGGGACTGCTAGGATTTTATTTTTATTTAATAAAATCCATATTTATGCTACTTAAAATTATGAAACAGTGTGATAAGAGTATGTTTCTGAGTTTCCATGCTTATTGCTCCTTATTTCTATGCTGTTTTGTTTAAATAGATGAAATCAGGGATTCTGAATGTTTTTAAATTCTGAAGCTAAGAAGATGTCGACTATGTAAAAATAAAAAAACAAGCAATTTTTTAAAACAGTCTCCTTTTAAACATTAATTTTTAAACATTAATTAAGTCACTTTCATGATAGTCCATCGTTTTACAAAAGATAGCTCAGAAATATTTTTTTAAAATGCAAATTTGATGCCGTTTATCTCCTTATTTGTTGACAATTCAAGTGTAAAGAATATTTTATATTCAAAATTGAGAAGTTTTTTTATACAAGCTACGAGAACCGGCAAATTGTAACAATTTTCTTCAGTTCGTAATTATCGTTGGTTTGGTAATTTATGATTTTATTTAATTATTAAATAAATTAGCTAGTGTCGCATTAGAAAAATATATGTAGGTACGTATTTAAAATACAAGGAACATAATCAATCAATTTCATACCGTTGCATACAAAAGTAGAAATGTTCAAAAAAATCTAAATGCAATGAGAAAATAGCTTTGAAAAAAAAGCGTGTCACTGCTGAATTTCGCTCGCATTGTCGAACGACTGCCTTAATGGTACATTGTTTTTATAAAAACAGAGAGGGAGGAATCTTGCGGAAAATAATTCAAAAATAATAATGTAAGATTGACAAACAATTTTAAAGTGACAGTAATTTTCGTTGCCGACGGCGCGGCGTGATGTGGTGGTACAAAATAATAAAAAAAAATTAAAAATCGAGTCACCATCACTACCTCACATTTTTATGGTGGAAAGTGAACAGATAAAAGAGAAATATGATACTTGCTTACACAAACATTCTTTTGTCATCGAGTCAACGATTGCAATCCTTTTCATTTTTAATTAACACAAATTCTTTTCACTCTTTCCAGAAGATTATTACTCCACTACCACCACATCGCACAAAAGAGGAATTTTGTCTATACAAAAAAGTCGATTCCCCGTCCCACTTTCTCGCGCGCGTCGAAGGGATAAAGGAGAAGGATAAAATTCAGTCGGGTGGTCTTGCGTCTCTTTCATTCTTGCACGTTTTCAATGGACGTGTGCGAGCGGTGGAATGAAATGACGATCAAAGACCCAGGTTCAATGGATACCTTCCGCGCATTCTGTTGCCCTGTTACTTTACAACGAATCGGTTATTTTTTAAATACATTTTTTACGTTTTTTACTATTGTGATAAATTAACAGGTAGAAAAGGAACGTTTCAGAAATCCGGAGGGTCGGTGTTAGGACCCGTAAACTTCCAGGCACCTTATTAAAATGCACTATTCATTATGCACGCCTTCAGTGCGGTAGTAGACTTTAATTATTGGAGAAAACCACACTAATAAAATAAAACTATTTAGACAATAATCTACCTAATGCGTACGGCGAGTTTTTAAAAATTATTTTATTTAAATTATTATATAATATACAACGAAATTATTTAATTTTAATATTAATATTCCATTTGGCTTCTGTGCGGTTTTAATTTAAATTCTAAACCGACTCTCGTAGTGGGTATTAACGTCGATCAATTCAACTATTTGAACTCAAAAAAAAAGTGTTGTAAATACTAAATATACCCACGTATGAAGCAAATTGAAATATAGTTAGTTTTAAGTATTATTGTACCTACATTAAATCGAATCTGTGGAACAATTACAAATAAAAAAATTACAGTGAGTGCATTTTATTAGCCACGTTGTTTTTATATGCTGATATTTTATCTGATGTCAATTGTCAATACTAACTATAAATTTAAAAATGATAAATTACGTTTTTTCGTAAATGAATGTGGAGTCATTTTCTAACAGCTATTCTTTCTTATTATTTATTATTATTTGTTTCTTCTTTCTTACAATCCTTTGACGCCCTCATTGACCGATCGCTAGCAATAGTATATGTGATTCCTTTCCCACCCTTTCCTTTCACCCCACTTGACATTCCGCCTTATTCTTCAAATAGTAATCAAAAATAATAATTTCACTATCTGTCCGTCTTTCCGTCCGTCCATCTGTGTGTCTGTCCGTCCGAAACTTCGTGTAACGTTTAAAAAACACAAATTAAACGGCCAGAGATAGGGCTTAAACCCTACAACAAAAACCGAACCGGCCGCTTAACGTTTGCTACCGCTGCCTCTCCGTAAACCGACAAAAATATAGTACAAATATATACTACGGATTAGCAAAGGCGTGAACCATTTCCGTTCCGCCTAGCACAATCGCCAGGGTTTAAAATAATACCATTAACTGCATGCAGGGGAAATATAAAAAAAATGTTCAAATATTTTGATAAAAGTCGTTATTACTATTTCATGGGTGTCGACTATAAATAAGTAAATACTTATTTTTTGGAATCGACATGTAAAAGTTCTGCCATTTTTCACGGGTTACAGCTAGTTTGTTATAATACTGATTGTCACCCCAATACTCAAAAAGAAACGTCAAAACATCTGTGAAATGTCAATATTTTTATCGTTGCGTGGAAAATATCGGCTTTAATTTAATATTTGAACTGTTTGGTTGAAGAATTTAGTAGATGTGTGTGAAACCAACTGATTTCTCCCAACTTTTAAAATAGTATATAGTATAAAATAATATATAGTAAAATAAAAATATCAGTACTCCTATTATATAATATTTTTCACAAACTTATATTTTTCCAAAACTTCAGATTACAATGACTAGTTTATTTGGAAGATGCGTGTCAATTCGAAAACAAATAAACAAAACAAAAACAAAACGAAAACAAAAAAAAAAATATAAAAAAAATAAAAAAATTTATAACACCCATACATCGTGAAGATCCGACACTATAATTCATGTATGTGTAACAAAATATTGATGTATCTATTTTGACTTTAATATATATGATATTATTTATTATATATGCCAATACTGTAAAACTTTTGGGTGCTAAAAATTATATTATACCATAATCAATATAGACGCAGAAAAATAGAATTCAATTTCGGCTCCCCGTCTTGAATTTTTAATGAAAAACGTTTATAAATCCCTTATACTCCGCTTTAGAAATGTGAATTTTAGTTAAGTTAACTGAACTGTCGTTCACCCGATCGTTCAGTCAAATGAACTGTTCACTTTAAATCGTTCAGTAGTTCTTTGAATTTTTGTTTTTTATCTACTTCAACTTCTGTAAGAGAATATTTTTCAAGTATCCCAAAATTTTTTAATCCATGACGGGTTGTTGTTGTTTCGATTTCCAGAGATTTCATCAAAATCACTCTACCAAAATTTTCAGTTTCCATCAAAATCTCATTTTATCGGGGTGGAATTTCAAAGATCGTTTAATCTACACCGACTTCCTAAAACGAACAAAACTTTTCGCTGCCTAGGGGAGGTGCTTTCAATTTTCAAAATTTTTTTATCCCCCAACCGTCGCAAAATTTTCACTACCCAAAAAAAGTGAAGTGTACCGTTCGTTCGTTCATTAAAGTGAACTGTTCTAAAAGAACAGTTCGTTCATGAATGACCCGACTCAACTCCACTTTCCCCTCACTCAATATCTTAAATTAATTAGACCATGTAGATGCATGACCACATTCCAAAGGTCTCATCTAAAAATTCTAAAGTCGTAAATGTAAATTGATGAAGTAATTACAAAGGCATAAATAAAAACGTCCTGTCCATTTTTGAGTGTTGGTGTAACAATCACCATTATGACAATCTTGCGATATTAAGAGTAAGGCGGATAGACCGCTCTTCAACAGAAGGATGCCTCGCTAGCTGCGTTACCTCTGTGCATCACCCCAAGACTTCAAGTTAATCAATTTCTTCATCTTTCACTTTCACTCAACACTGTCAGTCAGATGAATTAGAACCGTCTCAATGAGTGTCTTTTAGAGAACAGAATATTATGCAATACAGTACGTTATATAAAAATAAGATAGACGCAATATATTTTAAAAACCAACAGTCAAAAAGATCATGTCGCCATCTTACAAGCCTGACAGTTGAGTCTTACATACTTGCCAATCCCACATATTGATGTCATTCGACCACTAATGCTGGGCCCGGGCGGCATGATTTATTCTCGTTTCAAAAACTAGAACGTAAAACCTTAATAAAATGGATTGGAAAATTGAACTGTCTGATCGAAATAATTTATTAATGCGGACGGACACATTATCCGTGTCGCTTTCTAGTTTTTAAACAATTTGATAAAACTCGTTTAAGGCAAAAAAAAGTTATTAATGGCAGTAACAAAAATTTTGAAGGACTCATACGTTTTACCGTTCCGGATGTGAAATCGGATGGTGATGTTTTTTCATATTACGATTATTATTATAGTTTTAGTGTTTGCTTACCATGATTTTATACAGGATGTTACAGACTTAGTCCAAAATACTTTGAATGGAAATTCTTGCGAAAATATTCAAGCAATAGTTTCCAAATATCAATAGTTATTGAGATGGGCGACTTCAAGTGTGCATTTTTTTAAATGCCTACTATGACTTAACTTCGTTATTTTTATATATTATTTTATTATTTACGCTTCAACAGACCAAGAGGCTCAATTACAGAAGCGAAGCACATCAAAGAACGCCCAGGCTTGAGTAAATCACATAGATTAATTGTGAACTCACCGGGAATCGAACCCGGAACCCTCGGTGTGAGAAGTCAGTGTCATTCATACCTACTGGGCCATGAGGGCCGCCAAATTCTATAATAACTTGAATTACTTATCAAATCAATCAAATTTGTTTCCAAAATCGTGGTATCGTAATCATATTAAACACTAATGGCATAAAATTATTTTTCCAATAAAGCCAAAAGTATGGCGTTACCAATATTTTTATCTATATTACTAAATTTTAAAATTCTATATCTTTAAAAAACACCCTAGATGAACAGCAAACATAATTTTTTCTCAGTGAGATGACTCGCAACCTTTGATCCTTACAGTATCCATTTAACTCATTCGTAGAAACTGCAGTAACGTATTTGCGGAGAGGATTTCATTAGCAGGAACATTTAACGGGGCACTAAAGATTCTAGCCATAAATAAAGTGCCATATTACGCCGTACTTCCACAGCTTTAACGATACGAATAAATAATAATTTAAAGTCTACCTGGAATCGTAAAGTTTAGCAAAAGCATGAAGATTTTTTGACAACGCAAGCAAGAATATTAAGCATTCTTTGAATTATGTATATGTATATATATATATCTAGTAATAAGTATTTTCGGTTCTTTGGTCGGGATTTTCTTAGTCTAAATTAGATAATCGGTCTTGATAACTGGAGTGAATAGAAGAGTGAATCGCTTAAAATTAATTAAAAACAATGCGTCAACAAAACAGATGAATTTTAATTTTTTTTCAGTGTTTCTGAATTATCTTTTATAAAACATTGTATTTACTATGTATTATGAAAGTTACTTATGCAGGGTGTACAGAGCTAGTCCACAATACTTTACAGGTAGATTCCTGCCTAAATTATGAGTCCAAAATGTTCAAGCAACAATGTCCTAATATTAAAGTTATAGAGATAATCAAGATTCAATTTTCGATTTTTTCATTGTAGATTGTTGAGTATTTATTACTTATCCGATTATACGATTATATAATTATTAAAACTTTTCAGAAATATTCTGTATAAAATTTTTGAAAGGTTTTAATCATTTTGTTTGACTTGTATCAATGTGAATGAATTTTTAATATTCTTTTACTATAGTGCTAATCCTACGTTTTACAGAACATATGTAAGTCAGAAAGTATTGAAAAAAATGCAAATTTTTAAGTCGCATATCTCTATAACTATTGACATTAGAACATTGTTGCTTTAAAATTTACGAATTTTAATAAAGGCATAAATCTACTTTTATACTATTGTGAAGTACCTCCTTTTCACCTTCTATATTTTGTTTTCATGAATTCTTATAATATTCATCACATCTTAAATAATGTCTGTCTGTCGATGACCTTCACTATAGCTAGACCGCAAAAAATATGTGTGTTCTGTGTTCTGTTCTGAAAGATTTGAACAAGTTAAAAATATTCTGAATGAAAATACTGGTAAAAAAGGAATTTAATAAAAATAGGAAATAATATTTCCTGGCATATCCTAGTGTAATGTTAGTAATTCGGATGAATTTCATTACACAGAAAAAGTACATTGCTTTCAAAAATTCCATAAAATCATTTGTAGATTTTCTCATTAGTGACATTAACTACATATGTGGGGATTTAGGGGAATGGAAATGGCTTTGTACAGGCCGCATGGAAAGGTTGTTACAATGCATATATGAAGTGTGGCATGTAATTCAAATATATACAACTTCCAAAAATTAGTAGGCATGGTATATTCTATCATGGGTGGAAATGGCGAATGTTACATTGTGTTAAGTGATCACTTAAGCCAACCATACGATAGGTCATAAGTCCTATGTACACCCAAAAGATTATACCTACTTTCCCATAAAAAAAACTACAGTTTAGTCTCTGTGAGACATCTATAATATACATTAATATGTGTGTTGTTACGATGCAAAAAATGAACATAAAAGAAGTTTTTCTAGTAAGGAAGTAACCTTTTTTAAACTAAAAAATATATATTTATTTGGAATATCATATTGAGGCTTGCAATACGGGCTTGCCAGGCAACGTTCCCCCGCTTTCTTCTTACCGGACAAAGCTAGGGAATGGTCTTTTGATTGTGGTCGACCTATAGCTGAAACTGCTAGGTGAAGAAAATAAATGTAGGTTTTTAAATTAAATTAATTAAACAATATATTTTATTATATTAATGTAATGGATAACCACCAAGATAGTTCGGATACTTAAAAAATAGTTAGATAATAACTATTATGAATGTGTTCAATTAAAATCAAAATAACACACTGTGTGTGGCTTACATAACTGACAGCATGCAGTAATACGTGAAGCGGTCTTACAACTTTGTCTCTTTCTCGCATAGTTATCGTTCATGTCCACTATTAACGTGTCTCTGTACACAACACACCCTTGAAATGCCACGACCAAAACATCGACCGGTATAAATAAAATAAAATATATATTGAGTGCTCTCTTTTTAGATTTTTCTAACACAGTGTATTAATTTTTGTATCATTAATGCTTAAGCAGCAGAATCCTCACGCGATTCGCAGTCTACTAAAAGGTACCTAAGACGTAATTAAAAGTAACATTTGAAGGGCAACTGTTGGCAGAGTGAATGAATGATTAAAGCCGAGTTTGTTTATCTCAATGTATTATTTATTATATTACTACGCTCGAAACGGTTACATCCGTGCGGACCGACATTTTATCTCGTGTCGGTCGTGTTATTTAATTCAACAAATGTTATTATTATACAATGAAGAATATCAGTCGCTTATAAATATGTATTTTTTTATAATTTTTACGATAAACAGTAGGTGGCCGGGCAAGCGGGCGCTCGATTCAATGAAGTGAGTTTAGGACTAATTTCCGGACCGCTCTGAAACAGCTGCTGCCCACTAACGTTTTAATTCATAGGTAATACTATCGACAGTCAACTCGAATTTTATACACAAGCACAAAACTAATGGATGTAATGGCGAAGTATAGGACCTAATAGAAGGGCATTGATAATAGACGTTCTACAAGTTTTTAGAAGCTTTGTGAAATTTTTTAAGATTATATTTCTGATATTTATAGCGTTAGCTTTGTAGTTGGATATAATTATTTATTAATAAAAAATTTTGTTTAAACCACTTGGAGTAACTTTACGTGTTAATCGAAATAACTGGTAAAGTAATTTTAACTTAACTTTAGTTAAATTATTTAAGTAAGTAAGTAAGGTAAGCAATTAGAGATGATAGTTCATGTTTTACACCCAATTTAATGATCATCACGAATAATCTCTATAACGTTAAAGCAAAATCCATCAATAGTATTAAAGGTTTGAGTGTATTTTAAATAATTCTGTACTTTTGTTTCATTTCACTCAGAATGATTTACAATGCGTGCTGATTTAAAATTGATAGATAGCCTCTGTTGTAATTATTTTAATTTATGCATATATGTTTATCAAACCACTACCACATTTATAAATACCACAAATACAGGAACACAAATAATAATATAATTTATTAATTCTGGCTTGCTACAAAGTTTACTAAGAGTGATTTTTTCTAAATACTGTCCTGAGTTATTACAAATACAGAGTACCTGGGCGGTCGGTTTCAATAAAGATCGAGCTATTTTATACGCACTCCCCAGTGCACTAACTGTATTATGAATTCGCCTACACATAGATTACACCACCTAGGCAATCAATACAGCTCTTTTAATATATTTAAAGTTCAAACACTATACACATACAAAAAGATATTAAGAAGAATTGATCACAAATATATTTAACTTCTATTTTTATACTTAATCTATTAATTATTGTATGTATCTTGCGAATACACTTTCATTTTTTTTTATTTTCCTGTGTACTTATTACTTATTGCATTTATGTTGTTGATATGCTTATGTACTAAAATGGCTATGCTTTTTCAACACTTTATATATCACATTATATAAAAGCTCAATTCAGGTCGTCATTAATAAATTAATTATAAAAATATATTATATATATCATAGCTTAGCAATAAAATTTAATGTTAAGAATACACAAATAATAATAATAATAATATAATATAATAATAACTTTGCTTCTAAGCGTTATGGTAAGTCCCATAATCCAGATCTGCCCCGTAACGATCTGGCCCCGTAGCCTGGGTCTAGCGCCATACCTTGGTGAGCTGCATGCAAATTTTCGCACGGCCATTAAGTTAGAAATTTTTAAAATAGCCATTGTTCCGTCGCGGCGGGTCGCTGACGTCACAGCCGCTGGAGAGACGCTTCCCATAGCCCGCGGGCGGCCCAATTAGGCGGTGAGATCACGGCGGGATTAGTGACAGTGTCACAAAAATCGACAAATGTCACACATTCGGCGACGATTTTCCTGGCAGGCTGGCTTGCGCTTGGGAAATGCCCTTCACAATTACATCGTCTGCCAACGAGCATTTTTCGAAATTGAGTTAGCCTAGCAAAGTTTTTTTCTTAATAAACTAAAACAGATAGGTAGGGAAAGGTAGTGTCAATAATAACAGGTGTCGATTATAATAGTCGCCCTATATTTTTAAACATTAGTCATTTAATGGGATAAGCAGCACCGTCTTTTAGACGGAATCGATAGCTATCAAAGAACGCCATTTTGCGTTAAGGCGATCGTCTAGCAGAATGAGCAAATTTCACCATTTTTTCTCATATCTTCTCTTGCGTTTTTTATTACATTTTTGTATGAAAATATCTCATTTTAAAATTTATTCATCAGGTTACATATATTTTAAATACGAATATCTTATTAAAATGTCATAAACTAAATTAAATAATTGATTAATAAATTACCAAACCTTCGATGTTTTAAAAATGAAGAAAATTGCTCCACTTTGTGGGCCTTTTATGACTGAACGGCGTGTGAGATGTCTTTTTTATTCAATAATATTACAAAGTTAACGATTATCTTAAATTTGTTACAATTATAGAAAAATCTGTTAATACGTTTACATGCAATTTATGTTTTAAAAAATACTGTTTTTTAAAAATATTTTATTTTTTTGTGGGTCTTTTTCAACTCTTTTTACATGGTTGACAACTTTTTTACTTCAATAGTCAAAAGAATAGATATTATAATTTTACAATAAAAACAAAAAAAAATCAAAATCTTTGTCGATTTTCCTGATTTTAGATATTTAATCAAGACGCAACGTATTTATGACACAATACGCAGTGCCTTGATTAAATAGCTAAAATCTGAAATCGAAAGTAAGAATGTAAAAAGAGTTGAAAAAGACCCACAAAAAAATAAAATATTTTTAAAAAACAGTATTTTTTAAAACATAAATTGCATGTAAACGTATTAACAGATTTTTCTATAATTGTAATAAATTTAAGATAATCGTTAACTTTGTAATATTATTGAATAAAAAAGGCCCACAAAGTGGAGCAATTTTCTTCATTTTTAAAACATCGAAGGTTTGGTAATTTATTAATCAATTATTTAATTTAGTTTATGACATTTTAATAAGATATTCGTATTTAAAATACATGCAACCTGATGAATAAATTTTTTAAATTAGATATGTTCCTACAAAAATGTAATAAAAAACGAAAGAGAAAATATGAGAAAAAATGGTGAAATTTGCTCATTCTGCTAGACGATCGCCTTAACGTCAGTTTGAAAGTGTCGGTATATTGGATATCATCGTATTTCGGCGTAGTGAAGTAAAAAAATCATCAAATAGTTACTTTTTAGTATTCGTCAAATTGTAAGTATTTTTTATTATTTTATTGTGTGTTAGTATTCAGAATATTGTTTATTATCATGATGTGTATATATTTTAACGGCTTTTTTAATAGTTTAAGATAAAACATAACCTTAATCCAATATGGCGAAAGGTTGCAATTTATTGTAACAGTGCAAAAGGTGTCAATAGCAACATGTTACAATAATTCACACCTTCAAGATAATAGCATAAGAGAATTGAAAAAAAATTCTGAAAGTTTTAAATAATGGCATAATTATCATTAAACAATTGTCGTTTGAAAAAAAAATTTGTGCATTGTGTGCAATAATTATACATGATTTTTATAGTAAAGGATGTAGAGAATATTAAAAAAGTGATTTAAATTTATAAATGATTTTAACATATTAAAAACAGAACATGACTTCAAGTATCATTGATAAATTATTCATTTGTTTAAAAAATACGATATACATATATCGTCGACGACATATTGAATATTAAAAATCTAAACATGAACGTGAATGATTTTTCATTACGATCCGCAGAAAGCACACATCACAGTCATGATATTAATTACTGTGGTTACATTGACATCACATAAAAATCAAATAAAAATTTATTATATTATTATTAATCGACCAAATTTATAAATAAACGTGATGATAAACAATTTTTTACTAACATTTCTGTAACGGTAGATAATCTTGATTATTAATCGTTAACTTAATTCACATTTTATTTAAGAAATTGCGATTTTTCCGAACATAACACAAGTTTAAAAAATCACATAAAAAGAAAAGAATATATGGGCCGAATTCGAATCAATATTTGATGATTTAAAGATTTAGGTACATCTTATAAGTGTTATTTTGTACTGAAAAATATGCTTTTAAGGCGTACTTCAACCTTTAAATCACTAAGTATTGAATCAGAATTCGGGCCTATTTATCGAAATATTATATTAAGGTACTTACTACTCAAAAACAATGTTTGCCATTTGGTGGGTTCTACTCAAAATTCGAGAAACATTGCAGTTAAAATCATGGTTGCACCCAACAGGAAAAAATAGATGTCTCACTTAAAATATTATATGTATTTATGTATAGTTTAAAATCAGATGATAATCGATAGAGTTACCATACTTTCAATTACTAAAGCATTCTACTAGAAAAAAGAATGATCCGGATTCGAATTCCGATAGTAACATTAGTTTTCCAATAGATAGGTTTGTCTGTTAAACTTAACGAGGTGATTAAATGAATCACGATTCTATTTTTAATTATTTTACATGTAACAAATTGAGATTAATCCCTGTCGAAAAATATACAAAGAAAAATCGATGAATCGAAAAATCAATATCGAAAAAATAAACAAACTGAAAAATACAAGTATCTCGATGGATCGAAAAATCAATATCGAAAAAATAAACAAACTGAAAATTATGTGCGAGCATGTATCTCATTTGGAAACGTATGTATTACGCAAGACTTTGAATATTAGTAATTGTAGTTTTATTGCTAAAATGTCTACTGACAACATAAAGTTCTGCGTTTAAGACCCCGTCAATTATTACGGAACTAGTTCTGAGGTTAACTTCATAGATAAAATGTGATTGGATTAAAATTGATTTCAAATTATATATTATTATATCTATTATTATATCAGGCGTAGCCTAGTAGAGTGGCATAATCCACAAATTAAACAAAACAAAAAAATGTGTAATTTATCTTATGTTTTATCTTATGTTTTATTGTTAAATTAGTATTAAGTATCTTATTTGTAAACAAGGATTTTTTTAAAATAAATAAATAAATAAATTGATATGGCAGTTTTTTTGTGGTGCGACACTTTGTTGTGCACACACGTTGAGTTCAATTCAACACGACTATAGTTTCGAGGGGAGAGGTCATTTGTAATATTTACATAATTTCTGAATTTAGGTTAGTTAAAAAATACACCCGATGATGAGAGGGACTGCTATTCTCGAAATTATAATCGTGTTAAATTTAACTCAACGTGTGTGCATTACAAACTTCAATTTAGTTAAAATGTATGTTCATTTTTCGTTACTATTTGAATGTGCATCATAAAAAAATACAAATTTTATTTATTAATGAATATTTCAAAATACCACATTATTAATAAAGATGCTCCACAGAAAACCTCACTATTTTCTTCATAACTGGTGTATTAAGGATTCTATTCTGAACGTTTCCCAGACAGACATACTAATAAAAATGAACACAGACTTATATCTTTGACAGTTTTAGGTTTGACGGAATGCGAAATGTATGCCCCAGGCAATTAACCTTTTGGCCAGTACTAATAAAAAATGTATCTACCCGAAGTAAACAGTAAATTCAATAATGCTTAATGTTAAACTTATTTAAATTTCATGCTGAGCAATAAATCAAATAACGCGTGGGTGCCCGGTACTTACTTTCATACTTAACCTAAAAATATTCTTCCTCCTCTATCATTTAACACATTTGTTAAGTTTTTTTTTTCAAGAAATATTTGTTTCTTTTAATTATTTTACAAGCACCTACATAGGTATATCGTTTAATTAATATCGCATATAAAACGCTAACATGTTCTTTTTGTAAGCAAAAAAAATAAATTTGAAATAAAATAACAATTCGCTTGAAATACGAATTAGGTGGATAAACGTAGGTACATTTATTCTAAATAAACATTTTAAAAACTAACCCATAAAAAAGTTTTTATTATACTGCCTTTCTCATTTGTATTGTTTCCAATTCGATATTCTATCAACATATTCCTCTTGCTTTAAGATCATGTGAAAAATCTATTCCATGTAGGTATATTATTACCCTTAAAACTTATAGAATATTGAAAACGTAATAATTGGTATAGGGAGGCACGGCGTCGGCGAAACCGCCTGATCGGACCCATGGCTCGAGTCAGACTAGTTGAAACAGGTTTCTCGCCTTCTCCACGCGTTGGGCTCCTTTCTCATTTGTATGGTTTCCAATTTGAAAAAACCATTAAAATTTCGAAAAATCCAAAATTATACAATAGTCAAAAAATTTTAAACGAAAATTTGACAGATCATTTTTATCGTCGCCACGAATCTGCCTGCAAAGTTTCAGCTCGATTGGATCACGGGAAAAGGGTTAAAAATCGAGCCAAAGTTTTTTCGGCAGACAAGCAAGGGTAACGAGTTACAAGAAAGGGAGTAAAAATGAACAACTTATTTTGTGTTGGGATATTTTTTCGGAATTTTATTTGTTTGATATAAAATGATGTATGAATCCACAATTGTCAAGGCAGATTGTCGAAACCATGAATAAATTATATTTTTATTTGAATCGTCATTCCTAATCATAATGTTCTACGACAGGCTTAGCCTAGATTACAATATATTTATTTATTATTTATTTATTCAATGCTTTACTTAATGTACATTCATAAGATTTAATTTTATTAACATATGCACTAGAAAGCTGTGGTTTGAGTTAGGCAAAGTTTACAATTAAAAATCAGTGAGGTTTGTTTTAAATACACGTGTCACATTACATTTTTCAAACCAAGCTAAACGTTTGTGTATGAAAATTATTCTATCTTGGTAGTCTCTTGGATCAGGCTCGTACCTCTAAGGCCCGGTTGTTTCAAGTTCGATCAAAGTAAGCGTCGATCAAAGCATAAATTTTTACGAAAACGGATCGTCTGATTGGTGGAGAACGTAAAAATCTATGCTTTAAAAGAACGCTTACTTTAATCCAACTTGAAACAACCGGCCCTAAGGTGTCAACCACTAGATAACGTTTATGGGCGGGCTTGCTTTTATTTACAATAATATGTGTAAATATGGTCTGCATAAATTATTTGATTTTTGAAATTATATTTCTTAAGGCGCTTTTGGAGTGAATTTCTAATATGCAACAAAATGTGCCAAAAGTTTTCACACCACGTAGTTAGCCATCAAAAATAATAAAATGTGTATAGCTCTACAAACTAATGGGCAAAAGCGGGACTAACAACGCCATATTGAAAACGTCTCAGCTGTCAGATTCTGTTTAGTTGCCAGTTCACTAGTACTTTGACTGTTTTTTAAGATTTTTTTTTGTCACTGAGCCAAAAACAATTAAAAGTTATATATATCAGTGGAAATTATGTTGAAAATGCATATGTTGTTGAAAAGGAAAAGGATCTCGAAACCCCAATTATGTCATCTGATTACGTTCATAAACACATTTTCACCACTACTGATTATGTTGCCATGCTGCAACCGCTATTATTAGAAATTATAAAAAGAAATAAACCCTAACCAATGTATGAAATTGATAATACATTTGCACTGAAAGGACACATATGTCTACAACTGCCTCCATACCATTGTGATACACACCTCATAGAAATGATTTGTAGTATCGACAATGAAAATGACGCCCTGGTAGCCCAGTGGATATGACACTGGCTTCTCACACCGAGGGTTCCGGGTTCGATTCCCGGTGAAGTCATAATTATCATATGTGGTTTACTCACGCCTGGGTATTTTGTGATGTCTTTCATTTCTGTAATTGGGCCTCTTGGCCTGTTGAAGCGTAAATAAAAAAAAAGGAATGTAGCTAACTGTAGTTAATATGAATCACAAAAATATGCCTTGACTTATTTTATGTACGCCAAATAAGTATAGCCTCTAACGCGTGTACAGAAGTAGGTACACGCACCCCTTTTCTTTTTATAAAATTTAGTTCCGAAGTTCGTCAATCCTCGTGGGGAGGATGCAAAAATACCTATGCAGTGATTTTAAAAATCAACGCCTGTTATTTATAACATACGACTTTACAACAAGACTCGGTGAACGTGACGTCGTGAATTATTCATGTGCAACATTACCGTAGCGTTGAATATAAATTGCGATATTATGTCAAAATAATGCTCGCCTCCACGATAAACAAAAATATACTGCCATTGATGAGGAGACGGCTACTTCTTAACGGCCAATCCGGGGGAAAGCGTCCCGATGGGGAATTAGGAAATATTACCCAAATTTAATATCGCGTTAACACGTTCTCCGTCAATGGGACATGTTGAGAACTCGACATAACTTCAAGTTAATTGGGAATTCGGGATATGCGAAAAATTAGAGATGCATAGTCAACGATGCCACAAGTCATAAATACCACTCGAAGAATTTCAATATTTTAATATTAAATTATAAAAAATAATGAAATAATTTACTTTCAAATAATAATAAGCGTTAATTAGGTATAAACTACATCTATACATAAATGATTTGCTAATATTCTAAGAGAGAAGGATGAATCTAAATTGCACTTGTGCGACGATTTTACAATTCGTATATTTGTTGATTTATAAAATAAACCTTCGTTTTATTTTCTACAATGTTGCTTGATTCTCAACTATAAAAATGTATAATCACGTATGTTTATAATGTCATACTCAGATTATCTATCATAGTCATTAACGACCTGTTGATAACTTTTATATAAAAATTAAAATTGGGGTATTACATTACAAATACAGTCGAACTCGGTTATAACGAGCTCGGATATAAGGAGATCCCGGCTATAATGAGAAAAACTGTGAATTCATTTTGATTTGCGCATATTCCCATACAATCGGTCTCGGCTATAAGGAGCGCGATTCCCGGATATACGGAGCAAATTTTAGAAACTCTACAGACATATTTGCTTGGGTTGCAGAAAAAAGACAAATACGTACTCGTAACAATGAACTTTTTCACTTTGCTTTTAAAGCGGCTCACACTTAATTAGGGTTCATTTTATGATGTACACAAACTTGTGTCCGAAAATCCCACGTGCGCAGGCAAGCAATAGTTTACTGAAGGTCGAGAATACTGGTCATATAACTCCGATTATTGGGGGTTTCCAAAATGTTTATGGTGATAGTTTATTTTATGCAGTTAACTGTATTAGCATTTAAAAGCCTAATCAGTTAAAAGCGAATTATTCTATCCGAAACATGTTCACTAACACACGAAAGTATCTCTAGGTTCGCGAAAAAGTCGAAATTATCGGCGTCAAAAAATCTGTAAAATCGTCTTCTACAGTTTCATCACTCTGGAAAGATAAGGATGTTTATTTAGCTGCCTTTGAAAATAACATCACACAATCAAAAGAAATTGTGAAAAAAGTGAATCCCGGATATAAGGAGTCCCGGCTATAAGGAGCAAATTTAGTCGGTCCCGTCGCGTTCCTTATAACCGAGTTCGACTGTACTATGTGTGCAGTAAATTGAGTTCAAATTATTCTTACATTCTTTTGTGTAACACTTTCATCCATTATATATAAGATACATGTATCACATTATACGCTTCTTTAAATTATATTTATTTACTATCTGACGGTATTGGCTACGAGGTTTTATGAATCAATAAATATCGCAAAACACCTTCATCCACGAGCCTTCGATGATTTAGATAACGTATTCTCGAATATCGCGAACTGTTGTAGCATAACTGATAAATGTTGGTTCAATTGTGAGGTACCTCAGATTTAATTAATAATGATGGTACCACCATAACCCTTCAAAAAATACGTAATTTATCTATATTTCGGCCGCTAGTTAAGGCTATGAGCTTATCTAGCGTAGCATTGCGTCTTAAATTAAATTATTAAATGGAGAATCGTGCTTTTTTTTCTTCTTACTTATATCTCATTATTATTTGAGACATCTGGTTGCATTAGTGTTGGACATTGTTACGTACAAAATTATACTTTTTTGCAACTCGTTTTATACACCTTATCATTATTTGTGATAACCGGTAGCGTTAGCGACGGACATTGTTACAAAGAGAATTGTATATTTCGATTAGTGATTAATACTTTCACTTTTTTTGTATAACTCAAGTTATTGTTGCTATTATGTTAATACATTACATGTTAATTTTATTATAAAAGCATAAACTCAATGTTTTCATATTATTTAATAATAATTTTGAAATCTTACTAATTTTGAAATCGGAATGAAATCAGCTATTGGATTCTAGGAAGTTACGGACGGGCAGCGAAATTATTATTATTTTGGGGATTAGACTAGGAGTAATATTTATTGTATATACCTAATTCTAAAAATACATGTAAGGATAAATGCTGAATTATTTTTATTTGCTAATATAAAAAAACTCGTTTTATTTACGTCGCCATACATTTGTACATTTACAACGTATTTAATTGAACATCGATTCATTGCTGTTTATTTTAATTACAACTTTAACACAAATTGTTTTTCACACATGGAACGAAGCCACCGCGTTCGGCCGAGGACAGAGCTGGAAATGTCACTCGCGAACATTTGATGGGGCAGTTCCGACACAGGTGTATCGGCTCATCAATTTTCATTGTCTCGCCAAACGTTTGTGTGGACACACGGCCGGGGTTTTTGACCCACCCGATATTGCAATTTTATTCATGATGTTTATAAATATACATGTGAAATATTTTATAAGACCTATAAAAATGTGTCTTATTTTTCGGGCGTTTGACGACATTAAATTTTCTTTCAAATGTGATTCTTTATGAAAACGCCGAAGAATGAATTTATTAAAAGTGAACGCTTTGGTTTACTAAATTTAATACATTATCAGGAATGGATTATATGATATAATGAACCCTAATACGAGCGTGTGAAAATTAATAGTGGGCTATGTCAGTGCATACAAGCAAAAAAGCTGTGCATTAGTAAAGATTCTGGGAAACAAATATTAATTACTTAAATAATCCATATCTAAAACAGTCGCTTTAAAATTCTAGCCGTAATTCGTCATACGGCTAGATGTTTTATATCCGTCGTTTCTGTATCCAACTTCATGTCAATTCAAAATTTTTTTCACTTATTTGCGCCCAACAAATTTGTTCCATAGATCTAGTCAAGTAGAGAAATAACTCGTCCTGAACTGTGTATTTTGACTCATCTCTATGTCTGCGATTTTTTTGTCATGGACAAGTAAATTTTCAATAGAATAGCTTGTTTCTTCGAAAAGTCCAATGTGACATGAGAACTGCCCGCACGTCACTTGCAGAAATAATATTTTTTACAAATTCTACCCAAAACTTTTTGTGAATTCTATTCCTCTTTTCCATGGTGAATTCCATCTGTCAAATCATAATGATTATGTTATTTTAATATTTTTATAAAAATTACTGAGTTCAACAATCATACAAATTCAATACGTTTCTATTTACAAGAATTATTTTATGATAATTTATTAAGAAAATTTGTAAAATGTAGGTTTTTGAACATTTTATTCGCAATATTTAAATGTTTATTTACGACGACATTGCCATCGATGATATCATAAAATATTTGATTTATTTTTGTGAAAAGAAACGTGCATCTGCAATTAGTATTATTCCCGTTTTAATTATATATACATAAATCGTCTTCGAAATGTAGTGAAAATTTTTACCGTATTACCTATATATAAAATATTTATTTATTTAGAAAATCCTTGTTTACAATACTTCTTTTATAGTGAAGTTATTTTTGTGGATTAAAGCTACTCAGAAGAATTCATTATATACAGTTAAAAAAAAATACAAAATATGGTTATACCGATATAGGTATACGCGTATATATTTGTTTTAAACATAGATATATAGTCGGTTACAGCATAATCTAAGTTTATGCCCACTGCACGCCACTGGGCTATGTGCCATGTCCGAATTTTGGTATTGGTACATTTTTTCACGTTATTAAGATCACTATTTATTTATTTGCTCAGTCCATACAAACACTACACTGCCCGATAAGCATGTAAGGGATTTGATAAAATCACATTTAGAGATATGAGTCCTATGTTTTTTTACAAACTTTGCATACTAACTAAACAAAAAATTTCGTGTATCTTTCGATTAATGATAAAGTACTTAAAAAAATGTAATTAATGAATGTAATGTAACGAGTGAAAGTAATGCTAGCTGTAGTGTGAATAGTGAATAGTGTAGAATAAAGAAAGGAGTACTGAGATCGTTTGGTCATGTAGAACGTATGGGCGAGGAAAATATAGTTAAGGTAACAGGAATAGAGGCCGTCCGCGAAAGGCCTGGCATGATCAGATTCTACAAGTATTGGAGGATGGCTATGTTTAAAGCCTTAACAACCGTATAGCATGCATGAGAAAACGTATGAATGTAGCCGAAGCAAAAGTAGCGTGCCAAGACAGAGGAATATGGCGTTCTATCCTCTCTACCTAACCCTGCAAAGAAACGGCTTGATGGTTGGTTAGTTATTTAAAAAATTTTTTTTTTGATAACTATTTTACAAAACATCATGAATTAATTCAAATATAGGTACTTATTGCTTAGAATTAATACAGTTTTTGTGAAAATTTTAAAAACAATATGACGTTTTTCGCACTAAAATAAATTTTATATTGCTATTTGGTTTATCTCAAATGATTCACATTTTATTATAGAACATTACCCCATATTTAACTCCTTTTTTTGATTTTTTGTCAAATAGCTGTCTTTATGATTATGAGGGCAGAACGTACAAATTAACTATTCCTAACTGTAGAAAATATTAAACTAAGAAAATAGTTATGTTACACAGCCGACTATTGAATTAATATCAACAACAAATCGTCCTTTTAGAGGTAAAACATTAGAGTAGTTTTGACATCAGAGTAGTTTTGAGATAATGAGGTTTAAACATTCAATGTGTAATTATGTATTAAAATTATTGAAAATGTTCAAGTTATGAATTTTACCACTAAATATCTAAAAGGACACGGAATATTCACTTGCTTTTATTTATTTTATATTGCTTTTAAGAACACAGCATGCGCTTTTTTTAACATTGAAAAAGGAAAAAACCTATCATAGCGTCGTGTAAATTTTTAACATTAATATCCTTATTAATCATACAAATTGATTCGATACATCAAAATTAATTTTTGTTGACAACTGTTACTCGAAGGGCTGATATCCCTTCAACGTAAAAAGTTAATTAAACATTTACAGCAACCGACTAGACTAGGCTAAACTAACTAACCATCACGCCGTTTCTCCGCAGAGGTAGGCAGAGAGGATTGAACGCCACGCTCTTCTATCCTGGCACACCACTTTTGCTTCGGCCACATTCATACATCTTCTCATACAAGTTCTACGGTTATTGCGGCTTTTAACGGGGCCATCCTCAAACACTTGTTGTATCTGATCGCGCTAGGTCTTTCGCGGATGCCCTCTATTTCTGTTCACCTTCAACACTCGCCTCATATATTTTCTTACCATTCTTTCCTCGTTCATACGTTCCACATGACCAAACCATCTCAGCACTCCTTTCTTTATTGTATCTAACACACTGGAGCCAGCATTGCGTTCACGTCTAATTTGTTCATTCCTTACTCTATCGACCAAAGATTTTCCACACAAGCGTCTTAGTGATTAGACTAGGCACTGATTAGAAAACGATTAACGCCAACAAATAATGATTTGAATTACCTACGCTACGCAGATTGTCAGAACTTCAAAGTCTACAATATACTTAGAACATTTAAGGGGGGGGTAAGATTTTTAACTTTTTTTTTGCATTTTATTTTTAATTTTTTAAATGAATGTATAACATCGTAAGAATATTGTGTCAAAATTTCAAGTCAATCGGAGCAAAATTGACGAAATTATGAACATTTGAGCGATACTCAGACTGATTTTCTATACCTGCTCGGGCAGCTAAGAGACGTGCTCGCCTGAGGACTACCGGACGTGCTATTGTATTACAAGAGTTTTGCGTAGACAAGGACAACCAGATGCTGATGATGAAAGCCGTGTGAACATGGCATCGACGATTATGTGTAAGTATAAAATAAGTGTTGAGTTTTATTTTGAATTTTACAGTGTGCAAAACTTTAAATCGGTTTCCCCACATCTCACGTTTTCAAAGTCGGTGTCCATCATAATTTCAAAACTACTGCACCGATCCTTTTGAAATTTTGAATACTATTTCTGTACATAATTTACAAGGTAACGCTGTCGAGTTTTTTTCAAATTTGTTATTAATTTTTATTTTTTAATAACAAATTAGTCGATATTTTTCGCAAAAAATCGCGTTTTTCCCTTCAAAGTGTTCCAAAAAATTGAAAAATTGAAATTTCAAAAAACCCTCCCAGCGTTACCTGGGAAAATCTATTATCTAACGAATGAACTTTGATTTTTTGATTTCAGATGATTTAGCACCAAGTTATGATGGACACGCAATTCTACTTTTTTCCGAGACACGTCCGAATAATTGCTGCCATTGCCGTATTTCTTAATATTTCGTCTTGAAAATTTTACACAATATTCTTCAAATATCACACTTTAATGTACTATTGGTTTTAATAAAGAGATTTTAACTGTGTCGTCACAAAAAATTCACAAAAACATGCCTTTTTTTGTACGAATTAACCTTACCCCCCCCTTAACTGCCAATATTCACTTTCAATTAATAAAAATTTCAAGGCATGGGTGGCGCTTTGTAGTGATTGCACTCTCGCTGTCAATAAAAAAATATTAAATACATATATTTAAATTAACACAAAATCGTTGGTAAATAAATATCTATCCTCTGATCTAGCACGGGATGTACTTGTAGGTATAAGTTATATATACAACCTAAGTTATATTTATTTGTACCTAGGTTGTGGTGTATAGTTTATATTTATACAACCTAGGTTGTATTATATAAATACAGCAGTGTTAATTCATTATTTATAATATGCACAGCATTTTACGTGCGCCGGTAAACGCAGGGGTGAATCGGAAGATGTGCGATTTTTTAATTCACGGATTCGAGAATTTTTTCAAATCATTTTTTTTCTATCTTCCTTTTTTTACAATTAAGATCTGTCCTCCCCACTGATCCTTCTTTTACCATTTACTTTTTTATTCTCTCTTTGTTATTGTGCGGAGATTCTTACGACTGTCGAAACTTCCTTGATGGTCCTTGTCCTTTTTGATACTCGTGTGTAAACCGATTTACATTTGTAATGTTGGTTTCCCGCAAATAAATAAATAAATAAAATTGAAAAATGGAACGACCATATGTCTTTCATAGCCACCCAAGTGACAAAGTGCCAGGCTGGGCTAGGTATCTTATTAGAATTTTGACCGACGTACAAAGGAGGACAATGATTTTTGTTTGTATCGAGAACTTATGCATTTGTACCTAATAAAGTATAATTCTTCTAATACTAGGGAATAAAATGACACGATAAGATCCTCGCCAAATTTAGTGTGATCAGTAAAAATCTTAAGAAAGTACCATTTAGGGGCTGAATGGTATTAGGTACTTTCTTTATGGGTAGGTTTTTTGAAAAGTGTTATTTTACAAAAATAAAGGGAGAAAAGTCAATGCTAAAAATACAAACGAGATTTATATTTAGGTACATTGCTTTTAAATCATTTCCAATATGCTCGCTTTGAAAAACTGAATTTTTTATTGTGTGAATGGCGGCAGTTATTTTTATCATGTATTAGGCTGCAAAACTCCTTAGTTCATGAATCATTCAGGTTTATATGATAGACAGGATTATAGTTACTTTTGAAAATAGATTCTATCCAGGTAGGAGCATTTTTTCAGTCTAAATTTTAACATGTATAAAAAAATACCACAGAGGCTGGATATTTACATTCGTAAAATAGCTAGTTTTGAATATAATCCCAAGCTCAGTTCTGTACAGACTGTTAAGATCTGTTTGATATTTATGACATCTTTAATCAGTAATTGACGGAATTAAGAACGTTGTTCGCCATTGCGAGCAGTGGTGTTGATTAATCTAGGCTCTGGGCACTGGGGGAATTACTGTGTATGTCCTCTCAGTGGCGTACCGATAAAAAAGGGAAGACCTTCTTATGGGCGTTTTGACACGCCGGGAGAGAGGGCGCGGCTAGCATTTCTTACGCATTTTGAATCCGGTTAATTCTGGTGTTTGTTCGGAGTATTATTTTTAAAATGGCGATGCACCCACCTGTAGGAATTGCAGCAGGAGGAGAAAGAACTGCAACTGCAGTCCGTGGGACATGCTCCGCGACAGCAGCCGCCACACTACCCGACACATGGCGGCCGGCGTCAGGTCCTCGCGCCGCTCACCACACCATAGCAGGGCGCAGCACTCGCACCGAGCCTCGGGCTCCCGGGGACACTACCATCCCTCGCCGCCGGAGCCGGGTCCGCTCGCCGCCGAGCTCGCTGCCGGCCGAGCTCGCGAACCAACTAAAATCACGGACACTGCCACTGACGGATTAAAATATCGGACGACGCGCTTTACGGGTTCGGTTTTAGAGTTCGGTTTAAATTGGTGACAAGTCCTCTGATTAGTCGTCCAATGGGGCGCAGCTCCGGGCGCGAGGACAATAAATTAACCCGGCGGAGCGCGGCGACTAATTACTCCGCTGGGAACGGCCCGGTGGCCGGTGCGAGCCGCCGTCGACAAATAGAACAATTAGTTCGGGTCCGGGCGGACGGCGATCGTTAAAATGTCGCTTTAATCGCGCGCAAAAATAACTTAATCCATAAATGATAATGTCGAGACGTAACCGCCGTTGGAGCACTCGCAAATCGCGATTTAAACGGCGCTGTCAGAAATGTTTAGCGCGTGAGAACCGCCCGAAAATGTCGAAAGGAAATTCGATAATATCACAATAGAAGCACGCTGGTAAACAAATGTAAACTTTCACAACAACACTGGTCTATTTATTTCGTAAAAATTGTCGAAAACACTCGGTTCAAAACGGTCGAAGCGAATCGACACGTGCGGGCACTCGTGCGCGCGCGCAATAAGGTGCCGGGGCGAATTGCGCAACGAGAACGCACCCCAAACGGAGTTCCGCCGGCGGCTGCCGAGAACCTAACCTCAAAGTCCGTTCGAAAACTCGTTCGCGGCGTGCGGGCGGAAGGCGGGCAATCCCCCCTCGCAGTTGGACCTTCGGCGCTGCAGGGCGCGGGGCTACTGAGGTGCCGAGGCGATCGGCGGGCTCTGCCGCGGGCTGCCGGCGGCCGGCGGCGGGAGGGGGGAGGGCGGACATTTTGCCGCCACCGCGCGAGGAGCGCTCGCGCAATGGCCTTTCAAATTGGAACCACTCATTTTCGTGAATTTGTAAAAGGAACAAAATGAAACAAAAGCGATATTAGCTTAAAGAAAACGTCCCGAAAAATAATATTCTAGTGAAAAGATAACTCCGTGACGCGGGTTAAAAAAATTATAAATAAATTATCATTTAAATTCATATATAAAATGTGAGCAAACCAGTAAAAAAACGATAGGGCAAATGTTTTTTTATTAATTTTCTCAGTTAAAATTTTTACAACCAATTTTGTAAACTATTATTTCCCGATCCTGATAATCCTAAACCAGCGGCTTGCAATATAAAATAATTATTAAATTTAAATTTATACGAAATAAATCGAAATAAAATATGTAGGTACCTACAAACATTTTATTTTATCACAATTTTCTGTCAGGTTAATATTTATTTTCGCTTTTTCCCAAAATATAAATTCCTTTATTCTAAGGATGGAAAACAAGATTGTTAAACATATTAGTAAGACACAAAATAGGCGTAAATTTTCAATGAAAAATGTCAACACATCTGTCTAATGTCGTAACTGACGACGTAAATTAGCGGTAAAAAAATCGTTATTGCTTTATTGATATCCTGAGAACAGAGGACATATGAAAAGCTTATTTCAATGTACCTACTGACTACATGCGCCTGTCCTAAAATTGCAATCTTTAATTTAAACAAAGTTTATCAAAATTAATAATCGCAACGCTTACATTAAAAATATTTTTAAGGGCCGGTCTTATAAGGGCCAGTCTTATAAACATCCGTTAGTTAAATTTCAGACCAAATAAACGGAAATTTGATACAAACGTAACATTTTTCGTCTTATAACAATACGTTAGTCAAATTTTAGTAAAATTTTACCGACGGCCGATACCTCTTTTTTTTGCCACCACCTTTTTTTTGTTTTTTTTACCACCACCAGTTTACCGTCCGTTAGTTGAAATTGACAGATGTTTGACAGATTGACGTATTATTTTTTAAAGTTAGGTCCATTGTCAATTTGCGTTTTATGCTGTTTGTTTAACATGTACATATATACTGTGTTGACTGCTGCTACATTTTTAAGGAAAAATGTATTATTGTATTCAAGTTCGTCGGATGAAAAACAAAATCGACGACAAAGACTGTTCAATATACGTATGGATTATTTTAATATTTTATATGATGCAGATTTTATCTACCGTTTTCGCTTGTCGAAAAGGTCTGCTGAAGAGTTTCTAGAAGATATTGGGCAAAATGCAAAAAGGCGCACACGTAGGATTCTGACATTATCACCAACCATAAAATTGCTTGTTGCCTTGAGATTCTATGCTCTTGGATCAATATTATTAGCTGCTGCAGACTTTGTTGGGGTTTCAAAGGCTACTGCCAGTGCAGTGCTATGGGAAGTATCCCAAAAATCCGGTGCGAGCGAGAAATTTTAGGTTATGTTTCGTTTCCACAGAAAATTCGTCTCTGACAGCTCTAAAATCATAGACAAGAGCAATACAATATTGCGATACTTACAGACAGTCAAAAAAGTTTATAAGACGAGCGGAAATATTTACTTACGAACGGCAATCCGTTCGTTAATTATCGATTTACTAACGGATACTTGGTCTTTCGTTTATAAGATCGGCCATTAGTGTATCTGTTGTCAGTAAAGTGACGATTTTCTGGCAAGAACGAACGATTTTCATGTTTTAAAAATATTTTTTAATAATTTAATTGTTTTCTTGGGCATTAACTATGTAACAATTTCTATACATTTTGTTTGTTTATTTATTTAATGTACATTGGTTACTTATTTTAATTAAAATTCGCTACCGGTTTCGACACGTCCGTGTCATTTTACAAACGATTTATAAAGAATATAATTATTCTTTTAAACACACTAATGTTGACAAATTCTTCAAATTGTTCGCTTTACAGACATAAGAAATGAAAAGACAAAGAAAAGAAAAAAACTAAAATTATGCCGAAAAATTAATTAGCTTTACTAACGATGTTCTCTTACTTTAAACCTCCCACCTCCCCCTTCCCCCAAAAACCTCCGCCACTAACGCCACCTAACAACACCTAATTACTGTAACTGTACATTTTAAGCAGAGTTTATAATACTAGAATAGAAATCCTTATGGTGATGCGAAGGTCTGACGATGACATCCGAAATAATCCTTCATTTAGGGCGTTTAGTCTTCGTTGATCGTTCGTTCGTTGCGCTTGGCAACCCATTATAGAAGAAAGTGCGTTTTTTGAGTGATTTCAACTCTTTGATTTTAAGTTGTTTTAAACAACGTAAACAAGATCACACGGACATGTCGAAAGCGGTACATAATTTGTGTAAAAACTGGCCGTACAATCGTGAAAAATTACTGGAAATAATAATAATTAATAACGACTTTTGCGTGATCGTGCAACATGAGCCGCCTGCTGATTGCGTGACACACTCTAATTATCTAAATTTGTCATTCCAGCTAGTTATGTACAGACAATGAATTATTATAGGTATGTAGCTAAGTATTTGAATCGTGCATACTGCCAGTGGTGACGTATAGAGTGGAGACAATGGACCTTACAAAGAAAGGTGTAGAAAAGCTCAAATGCACACAACGATCCATGGAGAGATGCTTGCTTGGCGTAAGAAATTAGTCGCAGAACTAGAGTAACTAGTGGAGATCATGGATCATATTGCTAAGCTGAAATGGCAATGGGCAGGTCATGTTCCAAGGAAAGGTCTCCATTTCAAGACTCCCAGAGTTCTGAAATGGAGTGGAAAGATGAGGAAGCTGAGGAAGAAGAAGAAAAAGAAGAAAAAGAAGAAGATAAGTAGCAAATGTACATTAAATAAACTCTTCAAACAAAATATTATATAACAAAAATTAAATAAAAGGAATTTATTAATGCATCGGCTTCACCGAAATCAATTAATTACCTACCATAGGTGATGGATGAACTACTTAAGTCATATAAATAAGTCGATTGTACGTGGTATATCCATTATTGAAAATGGATTTCACAACCTATTGTGCTATTATATTTAAACAACGGTTTTACCCAATCTCGCAGAACTTTATAATAATATTTATTAAAATTTAAATAAAATGTTAAATTTCATTCCTACACACTAAATACAAAAGCAATAAATGAATAGGAACCTATTCAAATTCTTCTTAATTAGTCGACGGTGGATAATCGAGAATCGGACACAGGGACCTTCTAAACCTTCCGAACTCGCTTCAGCCATACCGCGCACCCAGCTCCAGCGAACCCTCAGCGTTTCTTGACGATAGAAAAAAGAAACTGAAATACTGGAAGAGTAGATCCGCCGCGAGAAGACGATGTTTTGCGCGGTCTAGAGATGAGAAAAAAATCCGAATACAAGAACACTTCATTCTTGAGCGGACCTGCTGCGTCTCTGTCTCACCTCGCACCGGAGGCTGCGCGCGCGTGTGTGCGTGCATCTCTTGCACTTGTGCTCATTTGCTTTTTATTATTTGTGTGTATTCGAGAAGGTATGAGAAATGCAGGAATCAAAACAGGTAGGTACCTCGGTACTCGGCTACCCGTGGCCCTGTTTGCTGTCTTACGCCATTAATGAACCCAAGTTTGCCCACCGGGAAAATAAATACAAAATTTATTCACAATATTTTTTGAGTGTGTTCAATTTTTTCAAGAACATGTCGTCGCTGGTAATGAGACTTCTATATTAGATTAGAGTAATACTCCTTAAAAATATTTAAAAAAATTTATTCCCGTTTTTATATTCAATTTATTATTATTTTTGATCCCCTCTGGGTACAAAGATCCAGTAACACATTATCATTTTTCAGGCTCTAGTGTAATATAGAAGTCTAATAACAGCGGCGACATCTATACAGGGTGTAACAATACATTACAGGTAGATTTCTGCTTTAATTATGAGTCGAAAATGTTAAAGCAACCATATATAGATATATTGAAAAAATAATGCAAACTTTGATATTGCATAGCTCATTAACTATTAATTAGGTCATGGTTGCTTGAACATTTTCGACTCACAATCAAGGCAGGAATCTACCTGTTAAAAATTGTGGACTAGCTCTGTTACACCCTATATACTTCTTTTTTATCTTCTTCTTCAGCTTCTCTCTATTGGATACAGGCCATTTCCAACTTCTTCCACTCGTTTCTGTCTTCTCTCTCTCCCTCCGCATCAAGGCGCCACCAACAAACTATATACTGTTTCATGGTAATGACAAGATTCAACCATAGATGACGATAGCGTTCTTTGTATTGAATAAATGGAGGCAAGGTATATAAATACCATACACGTAACTTTCCAAATTTGATTTATTTGGTGGCCGATCATGGGTGAAATCGTAAACGTTAATTAAATAGTGTAAAGTGATCATCTATGATTTAATAAAAAATATTTTTATTTATTTATCTTGAAGGATTGAAACGGCGTATATTTTATACGAACCGTTTGGATATGTTGAGATTCTTTTTTCTCTTTTCTTTTCTGGAGTCATATTAAGCGTCATCAGGAGATTCCCTATCGCCGCGAGGGTCAAGAGCGTAGGGATTATTTCTTGCGCGGTCGCAGATTGCATGATGTGTCGCTTTCTTCTACGCTAGAGGTGTGTTATTGGTGTTAGATTTGTGTATCTGTATGAGGGATCGTAACACTAATATTTATAATAACAAATGTTAATTTAAGTCAAGGCGTTAACTATTTTTTTGTGGATGGAAATATGAAGAAATGCAGCTGAAGGTAGGTATATCCTGGCTGTTAAATGGTGGTACATGACCAGTCGCATACCTGAGGAGAGCGTGAGTTTACCAATCCACTTGCTGTCTCCGTCCACTTTATACATATTTATAATACTTGATAATACTGGACTAGACTTAATTAGTAAACTGAGTTGTAGGTTCATTAAAAATCGGATCGTTGAATTAATATTAGCGTGGTGTGGAAAAAAAAGTATTTACCACAAATTATAAAATATGTGCAGACATGAACTAAACTAAAGTTCTTTGGTATAGGAGAATGGGTCATAGTGGAAGAATGTCTCTTGTGTAGGTCTAAAACATATTTGTGTTTTTATTTTTGCATAATTAAATAAATCTCTTAGTAATTTATCAGACGTATATTTTTTAAATTTGTTCCAAACCAACCGAGTCTCTGAAGTAAGAAGGTCTTGCAATTTTTTACCAAATTAGAATATTTTGTTTGACCTTTTCATAATTGCTTCAAAATTAACAAGCTTGCAGTATTTTTTTAAACAAGGTGAGTGTATTGGTACCAGACTTGGTGCCAAATTGTGGACAAGAAATATACGTTAGTTGGTGTCAATTTATAATAATTTGGTGCTTTGTGATATTTACAGACAATGGAGTAGCTATTTTACTTGCTTATTTTAAATTTATTATTAATTGTTCATAATACTATAGTATACTCAAATACTATACGAGTATACTATAGTAATTGTTCATAATACTATAGTATACTCAAATAAATACTATACTCAAATATGTACAACGTTAGTAAAGTTGTACAATTCCTCAATATTTTGTATTATTTACACGAGTTTTCAAATATATAATACATAATATTTTTTATTATGTTTAATGCTTTGTATTGAGTTTGAAATTTACTACCTCATTGGGTCTATTTCATTATTTGGATATTATTTCGATACATGAAATAATAATTTATCGTAAAACTCAACATAACAATTAGTACATCTAGATTTTAAGCTAATATTTTTATTAGATAGAGTATCATTCCGATTTTGATCAGAAACTTATGTAACTACTGTTAAAAATCAGTTATATATGTTTATTCAAGATATTATTCGTTTTAAATTGCCCTTTTGATAATTAATTATAATTATATAACAGTGTATTAACTTCTTGAGTAAAAATTCCTACAATATTGAAACATCAAAATCCTTTCGGCCATTTCAATTGCTGGTGACTTTAGCAATAATTCTCCAGCTTTATGTCCCGATTGGTCAACTTAAATGAAGGGTGATCCAAACTCAACCGTTATTTTAAATTTCGTTTTCATTTCTTATTTTTCATGATTACTAATTTCATATGTGACGTCTCGCAAATAAAAATTACACAATACACACGGAAATGCGTCGATACACAACTGAGCAGTGCATTCAAACTGTGAAAAATCACTACAAAAATTGTGAAAATTGTGCTGTTCTCGCCATAACGGTTAATGGATTATGTTATCGATCGATCCTGATTTTTTTTGGCCCAAAGTTTACACTTTGCTCTTAAAATATATCTCGGCATCGTAAAGTCGGGAAATTATCAAGTTTTTACGTTAGAAATTTCCTGGATACGTAATTTCTTGTTTTCGAGGCAGCGATTGGAAGCACATGAAGGATATGTAAAAGATAAGGTCTATTTTAATATGCCAGAAATAATATGTAGACGTATGTGTGGTAAATCCATGTATGATAGAGTAAAGAATGAAGATATTAGGAATGAATGTAAAGCTGATCGTAGCATAATACAGAGAATAAAAATAGGGTCGCTCAGGTGGTTTGGGCATGTTGAGCGAATGAATGAGGAAAGAATGGTAAGAAAGATATATGATGCAAGTGTTGACGGCGCCAGAAAAAGAGGGCGACCACGGAAGACGTGGCATGACCAGATTAACCAGATACTGGAAGATGGTCCTGTTAGAAGTCTGAACAACCGTCGAGCTTGCATGCGAAGATGTATGAATGTAGACGAAGCGAAAGTTGTATGTCAGGACAGAAGAGTATGGCGCTCTATCCTCTCTGCCTACCCCCTCGGGGAAACGGCGTGATGGTAAGTAAGTAAGTAAGTAAGTAAGCAGAAATAATAATGTCGCTGAAGGACGATATTCTAACTATTGTTAGTATTTTCATTTAATGAAAAACTCTGTTATTAGTATTGAATTAAAATATTACACCTTTTTACAAAATACACGTCTTTTTATTGTTTAAAATAACGGTCGAGTTTGAATCGCCCAATATTTATTTTGAATTCAACTTTGTCTTATCCGAAATCAAATCTGATAGAGTTATCCTTTTGTGTGACTACATTTATTATAATTAGCCAATTAAGACGAGATCTAAAGAACACATCGCCTCGGTATCTGGGTATTTAAAAAATAAATGAATTCTACATTAATTTATGTCCTACGTATAATGGCCACCCACTTAAAGCTGACACATATATGATTTTTTTATAGAGTTGTTTAAAAAGCTGTCTGCTCTTAGAACGAGATTCAGACATTTTCGTAATCAACCGAAGGTACAAGAATACAGTTACTATTTACTGATCAGATGTTTAAGGTGAGACACACGTCTAACTGTCTTCGCTGGACCTTCGGCAGCATTGCCACGCTGTGAGAGATAAAGTTTGCTTATTTCAAATAAGAAATATTGGTTTTGCGTTCAAAAATATTTGCGTATTTAATGTCGCATTTGTTAACAATATTTTTATATGCAGGTATGTTTTGAGAACACATTTACTGGATTTTGTTCCCAGAGGGATGATAAATTAATTAAGATGAAATATAGAAGTCTCACAGAGACAAAACTATTTATGAGAAACTTGCATAGAAGTATTCTTTATAGTATGGCCCAGGGCTTGTGACCTGTATGAGCTGGCTTAAATGGTCACTCTACACAATGTAACGTTCACCAATTCCATCGTAAGAACATCCAGACGTTATCAAATTTTTGAAAGTTCTATATATATTCCAAAATCTTAAAACCTTTCGTTCATGTAAACGGACATGTAAACATTTCAAAAATATCAGTACCCTCAAGACACTTTATTTCTCATACGTTCGTAGTATTTTAGAATATGCATCTCAGGTATGGAATCCAGGTTATGCAGTACACGAAAATAGAATTGAAAGCGTCCAAAACAGATTCCTAAGATACCTAGACCTCCGTTCATTTAGATCTCATATAAGCAATGAAGATTCTGCGAAGTTTTTTAACATGCAGACCCTAACTCGTCGAAGAAACATAGCTGACGCGGTGATGCTATTCAAAATAACACACAATCTAGTTGATAGTCCGGAACTTCTTCAACGAATATCTTACCACATCCCAACTCGCAATAACAGACATTCACCTACTTTTCATCTCCCCTTTTGTAAGACCAACTCAAAACAAAACTCCTTTATGTACAGATCCACAAATTCATTTAACACAAACTATCACCACATTGACATTTTCAACGCAACAATAAGAAACATAAAACAAACAATATCTACACTACCGCACCCAAACTAATTTGTACATTATATCTTCCCTTCTACTCCCGTCCCACATTCCCCTCCACCCTCTCCACTCGCTATTAATGTATGTTAAAGTAAATTTTTAAATTCAGTGGAAAATTTTTAAGATTGTTTTGCTGTAAATTTTTCCCCAACAAAATAAATAAATAAATAAACACACAAATACACACACTCACACAAACTCATTATTGGACATGTTTTTTCTTATTTTTTTATCGATTATATATATGTGTTTTCTTGTAATTGGCCCAAAACTCTGTACATCAATTATTGTTTTTTTTCAAGATTGATTAATTATATGGCTGTAAGAAAACCAATAAACGAAAATAAAAAAATAAAAAAAATAAAAGGGAATATGCTGGAGACATCTTTAGTCATTTCTTATAGATTTCGCTGCTGGTTATGATACCTCTATATTTTAATATACTCAATATGTAATTAAGCCGGCTCATACAGGTCGTAAACCCTATGCCATCCTATAAAAATATTTTCATACGTGTTTCTTATATTAATAGTTTAATCTCTGTGAGACTATTTATCTTAATAATGTCACCTTTATCGATTATAGTGGATTGTTACTCTATCTCAGTAAAGCGAAGTCTATCATTGAGCCACAATATGTAAGTATATGTTTCCACATATAGGTATGTATGTACTCCCCATAACACAGTGGGTATTTTTAATTGTGCAGTAGTATTTTTTACGATTTTCCTTATATGAATTATTAATAATTTCCAGTCGAATCTATCCGTAGCTTTACATAGCTCCGATTTAACTTTTATATATATATAGTTTTTTTATATTACTGGCGTTTTATTTTTTATGTCACAATAAAGTTATCATTGTTATATCGTTTTGTTGTTGTTTAGTACGTAATATTTATTAGTACGTTCTTAGAATACAATTACAGAATCTCGCCAACAGAGGGATAATCATTAATTAAATAATTAAAGGTCTCACAGAGATAAATCTATTTATATAATGGGAAAACTTGTATGGAAGCCTTTATGGGTTCATTTACCAGCGGCGACATCTACATACTACTTTATGTAATGGCAAATTTTCAAACGATAGATGGCGATAGCATTTTTGTTTCAAACATGCAAAAAAAATGAATAACATATAGATATACAATATTCGAAATTTGATAGACGCGTATGGTTACTTTTTTTATGAAATCGATGAACATTACATTGTGTAAAGTAATCACTTAAGCCAGCCAATTAAGGTCGTAAGTCCGGTGGACACCCATAAAGATTTCCATGCACGCTTTTCCATACATAAATGGCTCCGTCTATGTGAGACATCTATAATGTATCTTAATTTAAAATAATGTTATTTGGGATAATTTAATATCTGTTTTGAGAACCTTTCGCAATTTCTAGAAAACGTTAGATAATTAAGAGCAGCTGGATAGTTACTTAAGTTTATTTATTTAATTGAATTAGTAACCTTACCTTACCATATAGCCACTGCCTTTCATTACAAAAACTTTGATTATTTTGAATACTCTTGAGGCAACATAACTTTTAACTAGCTTACCATCGCATTCTTTTATCCTGGCTAATACCTCCCTGGTACTTTCGTAAATCTCTTCATCCACGGTAATTGAAGCTTTGAACGTTATCAAATGTTTGAACGTGATATCAGATAGTTTTCCCACTGTTCTGTGATAACTATCGTGGTACATAATTGAATACCAAATCCATTCACCAGATGGACGAAGACAGTAGATTCTTTATCTATTACCTATATTATAGTTGATATTGAATATTATAATTGATTGAAGGACATATTGAAAATGGTACAGATATTTCTTTCCGGTATACCGAAATTACTAATTTAATTGAGTAGCTTGTTGGTGTAGTGATCATGACGCTCGCCTAGTGATTTGGTGGTCGGTGGTTCAAGTCCCAATCCAGGACACTAAAGTTATTTCTATTTTCACAGCACAAGCGTTTAGCTTAGTTTGAAAACAGTTAGAATATTGATGCGACACGTATTCCGTGTTTGCATGTCTATTTTTCTTTAAAAAATAAAAAGAAATATAATATATACTCGGCAGCCAAATCAACCCACCAAATTAAGCGAGACAGCAGCATCTTTATCTATTGTTTACATTTTACTCATCTGAAGATACCGTGTTTGAAAGTAATACAGATATTTGGTCCCATTGTACCGGAATTATTTATAACACATAGTTGGTAGTCAAATCAACCCGCCAGATTAACGGAGACAGTCTTTTATTTATATTTTACTCATCTGAAGATACCGTGTTTGAAAATGATACAGATATTTGGTCCCATTGTACTGGAATTATTTATAACACATAGTTGGTAGTCAAATCAACCCGCCAGATTAACGGAGACAGTCTTTTATTTATATTTTACTCATCTGAAGATACCGTGTTTGAAAGTAATACAGATATTTGGTCCCATTGTACTGGAATTATTTATAACACATAGTTGGTAGTCAAATCAACCCGCCAGATTAACGGAGACAGTCTTTTATTTATATTTTACTCATTTGAAGATACCGGTTTGAAAATGATACAGATATTTGGTCCCATTGTACTGGAATTATTTATAACACATAGTTGGTAGTCAAATCAACCCGCCAGATTAACGGAGACAGTCTTTTATTTATATTTTACTCATCTGAAGATACCGTGTTTGAAAATGATACAGATATTTTGTCCCATTGTACTGGAATTATAATACAGTACATAGTCGATAGTCAAATCAACCCGCCAAATGAACGAAGCATTTTTATCTGTCGTTAATATTTTACTCATCTGCAGATGCCGTGTTTGAACTTGTTATGGACAGCTTGTCCCGTTGCCATGAGATATGAGATTTAAGGCAGCACAGTCGGTAGCCGAGGCGACCGCAACGAGGGACCGGCGGTAGTGCCGGCCATCGCTTTAATTAGACGGCCGTATATACATAATTAAAACACAAACATAAAACTGAAGCCATTAAAAGATAAAAATAAAAAAGGTATTTACGGTCGTACCTAGCCGCGAAACCTGAGGCCGAATCACACGGCAAGACTTGAGAGGCGGAGAATGATTATGCTCATTTATTGTGGGAAGAAATAAAATTATACACAATCTAGTCAATGGCGAAATAAAATACAGGGACATCAAACTACAAAAAAAACTCACCAAACCCATCAATGTTATAATATAACATCTCAAAACTATCACATCTATCATGCTAAAACAAAAACAGGACAATGGCGACTCATCTGCTACAGACTCAAACTACATAAAAAATTACCACAACAGACAAGACAACTAAACTTTCACAGATTTGTAAAATACGTGACGAATATATTGTCACGGACAGTACTTTTGGGCGACCAATGAAAATACTGGAAATTAGTAACGATTTATTAATATAGTAATTAATTATTTTAATAAATTGACAAAGTTACGTAACACGAATTAAATTATATACCTTATATATTTTCATTCGCATTCACACTCGCCTATAAATAATTCTTTACTGGGTAATACTTTATAATACACTCTGGACCAGGGTCTATTTAAGAATGGGAGGTTGTTACTTTATATCACGATGCTTGCAGAATTCATCCTCAGCCTCTCGTAACTCGGGAATTTGGCAGCTGGGATGCGGGAGCTCAGATTGTCGGTCTCTGCACGAAGTCATCTATGAAACTTCCACCGCCGTCTCGAGATGTTCGCCCGACCGCCGCATCAGCCTTGTGCCCGCCGTGAACTAATCATTATTCTCGCCCGATTGGGGCCGCCCTGTGAGGATTGTGTGAGAAACATAACATTCGCAATAATTCATTCAAATACAAATGGTTACGCGTCCTGATTTCCATCTTTCAAGAGAAATTCTTACCACCGGAGCGGTGAGCGACCCTGTTGGTCGGCTGACGTTTCCCGATTTCCTTCGTCTAATGGCCGCCACGTTGGCTGGGAACGCCGCCAAGCGTTGGTAGAGTGGCGAGTCTCAAAAATCAAATTTCCGTCCGTTCTGGGTTGCCGCAGTGGGAATATCGGTGCCGCGGTCATATATCTAGTTTCAATCTTGTTTGTTGTTTATTTTTTATTTGTCATTCATTAGGCTCACGCCCAGGGGGTGGGAAAGAGGTTGTCACAATATATAATATTTTTATACAATGCTAGAAAATGTTAACAATTCTTTTTTTTTGTATATATATATATATATACAGTTGCCGGCAAATTTCTTGAAATTCTTTGGCGTAGTGGAGGAATGCGCAGAAGACGAAATTTGGGTTTAGTTGGTGGAAAGGTAGATGCGCAAACTTCCCCCCACTGCGCCGTAGAATTTCAAGATGTTTGCCGGCTACTGTACCTCACCAAAAAGAAATATGAATTCTTGGAAGTGGCGAAGAATAACCACTTATAATCATATAGTTAGTGTAATCTAATTAAATAAACATGAGAAAGATAATATACTATTATCTAATATATCAAAATCTTAATTAATAATACAATATATAGAATAAGCAGTCAAAAGAGACCAAACTCAATTACAAAAGTCAATTATACAATAAATAAGAACCCATTCGGGTTGACTGGGAGACAAAACATTCACCGTCATGCAAAATAAATTGAACAGATCGAGTAATTGTATAGTTATTTTTATCAGTTAAACATGTTTATACACGGATGCAAATTAATATGTAATATAATATACCCTTCATGTCTCTCGTATTTTTTTAAGTAAAAAAATAAAAAAAAATATTTCACATTAAATACGGAAATATACGACAAATTTTATCATTTTTTTCTTTTTTAAAATGCTTAATAATAACAAATTGTTGCCATCATATTTTCTGTCTCGGTACGCTGGGGGTTAAGAAACCCACCATATTCAGGTAGATCGGCTCGAGCGATTCGGGCTTTGCGTGTGACGTTTGGCCGTCTACCTGAGACGCGTCCGTTGTCTAGCATCAGCGATCATTTAATATAACATCGGAATCGTGATTCACGGATCGATCACTCGGCCCGTTCCGCTTGGAATGGTTCTGGCGGCAAATGTGGGCTCGTCCGCGAAAATCCTCTTGAATAAATCGATTTTTAATGTAACCGCGAATGCGCAGAGTTCAACACGACTACCAATTACATTGTTACCGACAATTTTAGGGGCACCGGAAAAAATAAAAATGTGATTTTGATAAAATAATAAAAAATTCCCCCGAAATTGTTCTGCTGTATGATGAACTTTTCTCATTATATTATTTAATGAATTTCTTCTTCTTTTTCTTTTAGTAGATCTGTTGATCTGTGCTACAGAAACGACGCCTCCTGGGACGACGAGGTCCAGCTATCCCTCTATCTTTTGGATGGTCAGTCACCATCCATTCTGGCTACCTGATCCTGCCAGAATCTCCTTTTGGATCTATTCCATCGTGCTACGTCCTCGCAAGTTTTCCGAGGCTGAGTTTTCTAGACTATGAGCGCATATTTGTTTTACCCTAGGCAGGTGGCTAGCCTAACCCGCTAACCCTCCTCCTTTCTCATCCGGGCTTGAGACCGGCCATGGCGCAGTTCAACTTTATCGAGTGAATTTAGCAAACTAAAAATATTTTTATACGTTAAATGTAGGTACGGTATGAAAGCAAATTCAGCAAAATTAAAAAAATCAAAAAAATGTTTTCAATACAGTCACCAAGGATCACCTACTAATTTAAAACGTACTGAATTCTAGATTTTACGTATCTATCCTTTTCAAAATCATGTTTTTTATAAATTTATAGGCTATTTATTATATTTCCTACAAAATCTCGAATTCAGTGCATTATAAATTAGTAAACCTCGATAACAGCATTAATTTTTTTTGGATATTGATAATGATCAAAACGATTTTTATATTATTTAAACATGTTTAACGATTACGCTACATCTGTTGTTCTAAAACTGCTTTATCTGTTTCCGAGATTCCGGCACCCCCCTCCCCCCCACTTACCCGGGCCCTCGGGCGACTGCAAAAGCAACATATTGTTTGGATGCCATTATCTTTCATTGTCAGGGCTGCTGTGTTGTGATGATGGACCCTGCAATGGGGTCCGAAACGTCGGCCAGAGAGGTTAGAAGTACATACCAAATTTTACATAAATAATCTACGAGTCGATAGATATTTATTTAACACCAGGATAAGAACCTGAATCATTTCTGTACACGGAAATTATGTATAATATACCTATAATTTTAAATAAAAATATCAATACAGCAACAACAGTAATTAACATCAACATTTAAAAAAGCAAATACCTATATATTTATTAATTAGTAAATACAAGTAAAGATAATGTATGTGCATTTATTAATTATTGAATTTTGCTGCACTAGGTAGGTACCGTATATACCTATCTACAAACGCATTTTGTTTAGAAATGTGTTTGGTCAATAATATGTTTTTATTTATTTTCATAGAGGGCGGTAGTATGCCACCATGCACGTTGTATGAAAACTTTGAATCAATATTTAAAAATAATCACACAAATTACATAAAATTTGAGAATATAAATTATTAAGGGTAGTTATTGTTTACATTAATGTAAAAAACAAAAAGTATTTATGGGATAGTTTCGAAGATATAAGCCAAACTATATGAAAGTTACAACATCCACACGCTTGACACCAGCCACGTAACATATATACAAAATCAGAAGGGCTGGCTGTTGGAAGTGTGCGTCTTCGTTGTGATAGCACTTGCTGCACATTGATTTGTTTATAAACGATGACTTTTTTCCATCGCGCTCTCTCTGCGCGCGCATATTGGTCAAATAAAATTACGCGCGCCTACCCAGCGTCTTATTTCCTGATACGCATTTCCGTCCTTTTTCAAAAAATCACACACAGATTGTAGGAAAGCGAAAGGAAAGATGTTACACAACAAAAAAATCACGGAAATATTGTCTAAAATTGCAATTGCCAAAATATGTCAAGCGAAAAAATATTTTATTACCAATGGAATACGAATACGGAACATTAACCTACGGGGAACTTTTAATAAACATTATAGAAGCGTGTTTTAAAATTGCAGCATAACATAAATTTATAATTAGTGCAATAAATAGGCCATAAAGTGTTATTTTTTGCATTCAACCATAGAGAGTAGGTAGAAATATAATTAAGTAAAAATTATCATTTTCTGTCTCAAGACAAGAATAAACGCAATAAAAAATATGAAATATTTACGGTAAGAAGTTGTTTATGAATGAAGGGAAGGTTGTATACTTGCATAAGGAATCGGTAGCCTACCTTGCCGAAGGGTATGTTTCGTGGAGAGCACGACGACCCGCGAGTAGTGAGGGGTATCCCAACAGCCCGGGGGTGTAAACCCTCAATGGAGCCATTCTGCGCGCCGCGTGAGAGCTCTTACACCTGGTTATGGATTAAGGTGTATGCGAGCACGGTACAACAATGCTGTTGAAACAGTCGACCAGCTCGGATATATTGCTGTCCCTTTCTTTGTTTTTTATCATTTTTTTATATGTGTAGATACTGCGATTGATTTTGAAATTTTTTATGTTTTCTAAGTAATAATAAATTTTAATAATATTATAAAGAATCATACAAAATGTTATTATTATTACTATTAAAAAAAAGAATTTTTGAATACTGTGAAAATTTTTAAATAATAGAAATTAAGATATAATATTAAAATTTAATATTACATACTTACATAAGTATATTAAAGCAAGATTTTTACGTAAAAATGTACTTAAAATATCGAAATTAAATATTTATCCGTGAGAGAGTAAAATAATCTTCTCCGGTTCTCGAGTTTTCTGGGATTTTCCGTGGTGTTTCCAAGACCTGCCTGGCCGAGCTTTTGGATCCCACTGCAGGTTCATCATCAGGGCTGGCGTGTTGTTATTTTTTATAACATATCAACTTTGATGGTGGACCCTGCAATGGGATCTGAAACGTCCGCCGGAAAGGTCGCAGAAACACGTCAGAATATCTCGTAAAACTCAAACCAGAAGACTGAACGGCCGTGAAAACCTTAGAACGAATAAAATGAAAATTTATAATCTGAATAATGTGATAATATTATAATATTACATATATATTTTTTATGAATATTTGTATTTTAAGTATTTGATTTCCACTTTGTAATTATTATTTTTATACGTTATTATTTTTTTCTTTAAACTATCCATTATTTAAATGTACACTTACCTATTTGTTTGTAAAAGCCCTTTAGGGCGTAAATAAATAAATAAAATAAAAATAATATGCACGTTTTTGTGATACCATTAATGAAGCGAGGTATAGAAGATATATTATAGATATCTCACACTGACGAAATTATATTTTTTATGGGAAATTAGGTATGGAAGTATTTGGGTGTTCATAGGGCTTACGACCTATCGTACGGCTGGCCTAAGTGATCAATTTACACAATGTAACGTTCATAATTATTATTAGCATAATAATTTTATTAGGATTATAAAGAGCCTATTTTTTTAGTTTTATCTCCGATATCTGTATGAACACAAATAAATCTATATAATGTATGTACTCGTATTATGTTCATTTGTTTAAAATATTATCAATTACAATAAATTATAGAAGTCTCACAGCGACAAATGTATGTAAAAATATAGAGGTATAATTACCAGCTGCAAAATCTATATGTACCTACTATGTCCTGGGAAGGAGATAAAATAAAATTAATGATATTTAGTGGCAATATTTTTTACCGAAACATTGAACCAGAATCAAAATTAATTTATTTTTTATTTTTAACAAACAGATCATCTAAAAGAGAGTTACATTAGAGTGCATTTGTTATGAAATTATAAGTAATGCTTTTTATGATAAATAAACTAAGAATAATGCTATGATTAAGTAATAATAAATAATGTCTTTATGATAAAATAAATATAATCTAAATATGTATAATAATTTCGTTGTCTGCCTGTCTGTAAGGCCTGTAAATTACCGGAATTACATCTTTAGATAATTAGAGTGGGACACGCAATCAGTGCACGGCTCATAATACACCCAAGGGTCGTTGTTAATTTTTATTATGTCCTGTGATTTTTCACGGGTATACGGCTAGTTATAAATAATTTGTCGTACACTTTTTTTAGCAACTTGATTACGTTATTTTTAATTTTTTGATATTTGCACTTCTTAATGAAAGGAACTGCGCTTTTAGAAAATACAGTCGTAATAAAAATTAAAATGAGTTGTGTGTGCGATGCAAAGATTGTTGAAAAAAGCATCAGAATTCGTTTAACCTCGCTTTTTCAAATCGACCTCGCTGTATCGGCGCGCCGCGCAGCTCCAATCCGTCCGGAGACAGCGCTCTCAGTTCTCAATCCGAATCCAGAACAAAGGCCGTAATAGTGATATCACGAATGTGTATCAGGTGTGGCGGGCCGGGGGGGACCACGCCCTGCGCGGCCGCGATTGGCCGGCGGTCCGCGGTCCGCGAGCCGCGGGAAATTATTGTTACAATTACTTTTATTAGGTTACAGCCATTTGATAGAGGGGGCCAGCGGGCAGGTATTGTTGCGCCGGGCCGGCGGTAGGCGAGGCGCGCGGATGCGGCGGGCGGCGGCGGTCGTGCTCACGACGCGGGGGAAACCTAGGCCGACGGTCGCACCCTCGTAAGTTGGCATTTTTTTGTCAAATTGCAGCCTACTGCAAAAATCACCATAAATATACCGTATTGTCAAATTCACCAATGTATCGTATTGTCAAACTCACCAAACGTAGATACCGTATTGTCAAATCACCAAATGTACTTGGCGAATTTTAGACGTCATCCGAGCAACGATCTACGACTCATTTCGGTGATTTCACAGAAACTGAGAAAAACTATTTATTTTTACAGCATTTTACCTATTACCGCACTAGCCGTACACCCGTAAAAAATCACGGGAAATAATGCGCGCAAAATGAGCCGCGCGCTGATGTCGTGTCACACTCTAATTATAGGTATCTAAATTTGTCATTCCAGCAAGTTATGGATAGACAACGAATTTATTAAATTTCGATAATATAATTAAATATGTCATTCCGTTAGGCGGTAGCATTTTTCGTAGTACCAAAAAACACCAAAACGTGCGTTATTTTACACGTAAACCAAAATGTATCGTACATTGTTGTTTGGGTGACATCTTTAATTGTCTATTTACCAAATATGACGTATTTGTGAAATCTACCAAATATGTAATATTGGCAAATTCGTCATGGTAAATGTTTTGTATTGTTAAATGTATTCTAATAAAACTTAGTACAGAAGCCGGCAAACATCTTGAAATTCTACGGCGTAGTGGGGGGAAGTTTGCGCATCTACCTTTCCACCAACGAGACCCAAATTTCGTCTTCTGCGCATTCCCCCACCCAGCCAAAGAATTTCAAGAAGTTTGCCGGCAACTGTACTGTTACATATTGGATATAATAGATGAGTTCGTCTTCTTTAGCAGACCTCGGTCTAGTTAGTGTTGAAATTTAAGTTAAATTATTTAAAGCAATGAAAATCGTAATGTATCATTTTTTGTATTCACCGTGTAGGACCAAGATAAATAATGTAATGTAAATACTATATTCAAATAAATTAGAATTTGAAATTAAGTGGGGGAGATCCCAGTGAAGTCACAATATAGCTATGTGATGAGTATTTTTAAGATGTGATTCGCTGCAGTAATTTATCTTCACTACTTTTAAGGGTTAAAAAATTTAATAAAAATTAATTCAAATTAAAAAAAACGATAATATATTGTCTTAAATCTTTTTTTACTCTTAAAGTGTGTTATAATTCAAACTCAATGTATTTTAATAAAATAGAATCTAATAATTTTAAAACATTTCTAAAATTGTTGAAAAAAATGTGTTTTTAGTTCATAATATAATATTACAATATCGCATCTTCATGTCATATATTTAGCGCATACCGTGTTATAAAACCAATATCGGAGCAGATGAAAAACAGTAGGTAAGTACCTACATTTGTAAAAAAACAACCTTCCGATTCCTAAAAACGCGTTAAAATTCCTGGCAATCAAAAATTTATTCAATCCCAAACATTTATTTAATTTCCTCAAAAGTACTTCATTCGCGCAACGCAATTTCATAAATAAATAAAATGTTTCATGACACTAACAAATTTTTTTACAATAATAATTTTTGAAATAGGCGATACTTAATGGATTAACAGCACCAGAATTCATGAAAAAATAATTGATCTTAATTAACTAGTATTTATTAAGGCCTAAGTATTGGACGCACCGAGAAAATCATTATATGGGCCATCAATGTATAAGGTACGACATTAAATTTAAAAAAAATTGTAAAAAAGTTTGTAAATACGTGAGTATGTTTTCTTTGCAGTCCTACACCATTCGGTGTTTCTAATCAATCTTAACGAAATTTTGCATTATTCCTTTTGGAACACTGCGTAAAACAAAGGTAGTCTTTCTCTGACCACCTTATCCTCTTACCGCAACATGAATATTAATTTTATGGAATATCAGTTGCACTCTAGGTCTTTGAGAAAAATATTTCTACCCCAATATATTTTGATTACTCGTCGCTACTCATTGAGATCTATCGTTTTTATGCTTTATTTTTTGCTTTAGTCGCCGAGACATCCAATTCCCCTTCTCCCAACCATTAGAAAATTTAGAAATTAGCAAACGTAAAAAATAAAAATATATAACGGTAAAATTTTTATGTGGTTTTTTGACTATTTTAGTCTTCCAATTGAAATTGTACCTAGAACGGATATCGTTGGTTAAGATGTCAAAGCAAGAGCACTGATGCGCTTGTAGTAGTGAATTAGACAATTAACTCGCACACGTAGATTACATCGTAGATCTAAGGAATTGAAAAAAAACAAAATGTAAGTGTGATATACGTACAGGGTGTACAAGAGCTAGTCCATAATAATTTTCAGATAGACTCCGACCTAAATCATGAGTCGAAAATGTTCAACCAACAATGCTCTAATGGAGATAATACATTTCAATTTTTGCATCTCTTTTTCAGTATTTCTGACTTATTTTCCAATAAAACTATCATTAAAGTAACTTATATCAAATATTAAAAATTCAATCGCTTCAATACAAGTCAAATAAAATGATGAAAACGTCGCAGAAAACAGTTTTTTTTGGGTATAAGTTATTTTATTCGACTTAGGTGTATTAAGGCGAATGAATTTTCATATTCTATATAAGTTGTTTTAATGCTAGTACAACGTTTTACAGAAAATAAGTCTGAAATATTGGAAAAAAAAAACAATGATCACCTATCTCCATAACTATTGATCGTTGAATGTTCATGGTGGCTTGAACACTTTTGACTCAACTGAGTCTGAAATCCACTCGTTAAATTTTAAGAACTAGCTCTGTTACATCCTTTATATTAATAAAAATATGTATTTTATTATACATCTTCATGAGATGAGATGTGATGACGTATGTTTAAAAAAATACCGTCATTTTTTCCACTCCTTTGACGGTTTTTTTGGTTGTTTTTCTGATTCGATGAAAACTCCTTTTCACTGCCTGCATTATCGCGAGTATCGAGTTACGATTTATTAAGGCAGTCCACAAACGATGGGGAGTCAAATGCACCGACCAAAAATGGCCAACAGGCTGGGAGAGAGACCTTTGTGCTAGGGAGATTCATCTCCGCGCGGCGCATCTTCGCGTGACTCCATAACTCTCGCAGGAAGACTCCGGCGAGCGTGGATGTCATAATCGTAATTAAATATCACCATTTGAAGACGACAAGTACTCATTACGAGTAATTGTACTACGCTCTAGATGTCGCTAACCGTTAGAGCAATTCTTTCACTTGTTATGTATAATCGTGTGAAAATTTGCGCAAGTTATTATTGTCCACTGGGCCGGATTGGAAAGCACTCTTTATATAAAATATATTTATATTAATTATTAAATTAAAAGGTTAAAAGGCATTAATGGACACAGTTATAGGTAGACAAGATTATTTATTCATTTATTTTCACTGAATATTTAGTTCGATACATATTTTGAATGGGCTAATAAATGATTATTGTATTAATCTACTGATATTTAAAGTTTTTCATTATAATTATTTTGCACTCCAGTTAACTCCTTTATATTTACTGTGTTTTGTACAGTTTTTGGCAGGCTGTCGAAGATTTTAAGGCCATTGAACATTAGACAATTTTGTGAATTGTTTTTTTTTTCGCAGTCTTTTGCTGTGTTATTATAGTATCTACTTTCTTATCTTTAATTGATATCTTTAATCTTAATCTTTATTACGAAAATATATTCAATATATTTGATCCCGATGCAAATCGCCGAGATCAATCGGGAAATGGGGTTAATTTGACAAAAGTGAATAAGAGAGATGAAGGGTAAATGGGAACGATATTCCGTGGACTGTATATGATATGGAAGAAGTAGATGACAGGAAGCTCGACTTACCTGCCACAATCTTCTTCTTCCTCCAGATGAGATAAGATCAAAATCAACCAGTTGGCCACACTATTTTCAACACCGTTTTCACAACACTTTCACATGTCCGATGATGCTTGGTGATAATTTTAGGTCCAGGGATAAAAACGGTGTCACTAGACGAGCATTATTTTTAGAATATTTGGTTTGAATATGGAATGGATAGAAATGAATTGTTTGAAAATTAACTGTTATGGACAATACTAGAACCCAGATCTGATGTTGCAATAGACACGCAGAGCATAGGAGCAATTCAGAAATTCGGTCCGTATCATAGCAACCTTTCAAAACCAGCACCATCAGATTTAGATAGGACTAGTTTGAATGTATGTCGGGCAAGCAGCGACAGAGCGATTAAAGTAGAACACGAGGCTAAACCAACTGGGATAAAGACCACTCAGCAGATCCAGAGAGCGCCTCATGGACAATATACTGGCTGACAGAGAAGCTAGGGAGAAGGAGGGGTGGGAGCAGAAGGCAATGGAAAAGAAGTGGTAATGCATCATCCAGGATGCTAAATTTCTACAAGATTATACGGCCATCAGAAGTAAGTATTACTGTTAGAAACGTAGATAGTTTTGTTCAAAGATCTTCCAACATGACAAGTTTTATTAGTCCAACAGAGTCGGGGAGTCGATTTTCCTTCCAGGCTGAATTATTCTGCTTTTAAATGATATTGATTTTATTTATTTATCTGACCGCCCCTGTCTAAAGTGGCAATGTTTATTGAATAGAAGGTGGACTGTGTTTAGAATGGAATATTAAACGTTTAATTACACGTCCAGGGAAGCTGAACGGAGGAGTCGTGACCGGCGAGGGGCCCCCGCTGCCCGGCTGCAGCCCCGCCTACCGCACAAACACACACACGCAACTAGTAATTAAAATGGGAGCATTTTACAGAGCAAATACTTCGTTTCCTGTACAGATAATATCAGTAGGAAGACCCGAGTCGTAGACACACGAAAACTCGTTCCAACACACAATTGGTACTCCTCCATCCAATGTTACGCGCGTAGCAGTCGCGCACCGCGTGCTGGCAGTTGGTAAATGGGCCCGAAATTTTTCTAATTAAATTATAGGTACCTAGAAACCACTAACGTATTAATTTGTATCGGCCTGTTGTTTTAAGTTTGTGCGGGAGACTCCGGCCAATTTCCACACATTGCCGAGTTTTCTGAGATGACGAACAATCGTGGACTGATCGATGTTGAGGTGTTCGTTCTGAAGATCGCCAGAGTCGTAGAGGTGAATCTTTAGTCTTCTTCCACAACTGCCAGAAGGGCTTGGTTTTCAAATCCACAGATCGACCTTTCCTGACAAGAGGCCATCACCATGGCCTCTGGGCATGCCCTTTAATTAATCGTTGATACAACATGAATCGCATTAATATAATATGAATAGAATCGTTGATATTATATGAATCGTATTGATATAATATGAATCTTTGATATTATAATACTGATCGCGAAATGACGTATATTTTATTATTTTACATGACCTATATTTTCAACCCACATTTTCATTTTCTAATCCTTTTAAATAATTATATACAGAAGTTATTTAGACGTCAAATTCAAACACAAAGTCGCAATAAAAACGAGGGATAGTTATGCATCAACCTAATAATAAATTTTATTATATTTTAAATAAAATTGACAACGCAATGTTTTTTCCATTTTATTTATTCTTATTTGAAGATTTTATCGACAAAATTTTGTTATATTTTAAAAATACTTTTCTTGAAAGGTAAACAATTTTACGTAATATTATATTTAAATAACGCATCCATTAGAAATTAAATCACAATTTATATTTTTTGTATGGAAAAGAGTACATAGGTGTCATATTTGGTTCATACTTATCCTGGCTGTCTTACTAGACGTCTATGCTTAAGTATCCAGTACCATATTATACACGTTAGACATATTTTTTGAGATTATAAAACAAGAAATTTTAGAACTACGTAATAATACAAAGAATATTATGAAATTTTCAAACAATAAAGGTATGCGAAAGCTCACTGATGACTGATGAAAAAAACTCCAGTTTGAATGTTCGCAATTTGAATGGAATTCAAGTTTGGCTATGATTTGATATAGTGGTTTGGAAAGGGGGTTTGCCATTGTTTTGCGCAGGGTCCCAAGGAGTAATTACGCAAAATTTTATTTCGATATAAGAGAAACAGACAGACTCACATTCAGTTTTACATTTATATGTTATTGGGTGATTTAAAATTTTGTAGTAATTTTTTTTGGCGCGTAACCCAAGTTTGGCTATTTTTATGATATGATTTTTTCCATGAATACCTACATAAACATTTCTCAGTTAAATTTCCTGATCCATTTTGTGAATAACTATTAGCAATACCCAAATGAATATATTTTATTAATTTGAGAAAACTAACAAAGTTTATATAAACAACATAGATTGTTTTTAAACGTCTACCGGTTTCTATTGTGTCATTTTTGATGGCTATTTGCATCCGTCCTGATGAAGATACAGTATGGTATCGAAACCGGTGTATGTTTAAAAACAATCTGTGTGATTTATATAAAGTTTCCTAGTTTTCTCAAATTATTAATAATGTTCAACCACAAAGTTACCGCTATCAAGTTAAAAATAGAGAGGAAAATTTCATAAACCGTTACTCACTTAATACAAATAACAGTTATTAAAAATTTCCCAAATTTAAATATTGGCAGTTTCGTTAATTGACCATAAGCGAAAAAAATAGATAAATACGTGAAAGATATTTTTTAAATTCACAATTCTAAATCACTTTGAATTAGACCTTGATAATTCATATATCTAATTCCCAACCCATAACTAATTTGAATTGTCAAAAAAATGCATAGCACTTATCTCCCAAATATTGTAAGTATATACTTATTTGCATAATCTTTTAAGCTTTCGAGTGTATATCTATATATATGTATATAATATATCACAACAGCAAAAAATATATGGTTTGCAGAACTAAACTGTTAGGAAAATCAATCACATGTGGTGAGCCTTGCGCAACCGACTAATGCTACCATTATATATCGCCGCACCTGAACTACCACCACTGCACCGCAGCACCAACACAATCATCCGTCAATTAAATACAAGAACACATACAGTAATGCTGTATGATATTATTTCTGTTCGACAGGGCTCAACAACCATTAAAACGGTAAACATTACTAATCGTAATTATTATGAACAATCGACCGTATTCTGAAAATAGCAATATTGCTATTTATGTATAACATTGTAATGCCGTCAATGTTGGCGTTTTAAGTTTGACAGGTTTTAAATTAATGAATTTAATCTATCAGAAAGCTTAGTTATTCACAATTTGTTAATAACTTAACGTTTGTTAACGTTTTAGAGCTTTCTGGATAACATTGGATAAATTCGCAACAATTCTATTTTCATTTTATTAACATAAACTATCCAATATACTCTACACTAATGGATAAAACATTAAAAAGTGGAATTATCCTTTATATATTAAAAAATCAATTATTTGCATGTTTCGTCATTGCTTTTTGTTAAAAGAAAATTCAACATTTTTAAAACATTATCCAAAAGTATTGAGTAAATTGGATATTTTTATGAAATAAATAAAAATAAAAAGAAAATCGAATTTTTTCAGATTCATTAGTGTACGTAGAAACCGACGAAATGTATATTTGTCTAAATATAATAATTTCATTGTCTACCTGTCTTTACACCCGTCTGTCAGTCCGTGAATTCGTATTATACAGTATATTTTTACGGTCTACGGAGAGGCGGCGCCGGCAACAAACGTCAAGCGGCTGGTTCGGGTTTGCTGGCCCGGGGTTCAAGCCCCATCTCCGGCCGTTTAATTTGTTTTTTAGCCGTGAATTCGAAGAAATTACGGACATTACACGAAGTTATGGACGAACATACAGACAAATAGATGGTCAGATAGCGAAGTTGTTATGCGTGATTAGTATTTCCCGTGATTTTTCACTGGTACTTATATGAATATTTTTAAATTTCTTGAATATATTTTTCTAACGCTTTTTTAGTATTAATCTTACTTTATTAGATTAACCGTTTATTAGGTTAATCGAAATAAATAAAAAATATAAATAGAAAGAGGCAAATCTAAACAAAACTGGTGAAGGAGCCCTGCGCCTGGGCTTAGAAATTTTCACACAGTGCCTCGGCCGATTGGTGGGGAGAAGTATTTCACTCCGCCCTCTCGCGCTCGTATTTAACATTTATCTGATCATGGAAACCAAATCAGGAATTGTATCTGTCCAGATATCAATCTGGCGAATCCACTTGGCTGTGCGACTGCGGCGGGGTCATTACAGAGATCGATGAGTTATGTTTAATCCAAATATGAAAGCACAAAAAACCCGATCACGCACTGCGCATGTTCTAGTTTGGTCCAGCGTGGTTTATAGCTGTTATAATTACTTTAATAGACCCAGATTTAGCTCGGTGCTTTGGATTGGTTTAAATATTTGTTTCGTACGTGGATTATTTGTGTTTCCCATGGTTTCTATTAGGCGCTGTGGGGCTGTTATCAAATGGCGTCCGTATAACCTGTATTATATTATACATACTTATATTATATTGTAAAAATGAAGGTAAGGTACAATCCTATAAAAAAGTGAAGGTATTAAGGTAAAATTGAATTTACCCAAAATTTAGTTAATTATGGGTAAATCGGTAATTTTTTTATTTTGAAATAACCTTCTATAATGTAGGTACACGTCTCCTATTACCGAAAATAACATTATTTCAATAATAAACTAAGTTTTTACGCAAACAATTGCATTTTCATCTACCTATTTTTAATTTCGCACGAAAACGCCCGCAGGTGTCGTGGCGTCTACATGACGTCAAGCCTAAGTAAACATTGCATGATGTCTGTGACAACAGTTCTAGAGACACGGTGATGGTTATTTAAGCGTGACGTCACGCTCTGGTCGGTGTTTTAGTTAAAATGGCCGATTACAAAATTTTATACTTTTATTTTATTAAGAATCTTATTAATCTCAATGTGAATATTAAAAATGATCATTTTTTAGTATCCTTTCAAGACATTTTCTTCTCTAAAATTACATACTCTCTAATTCTTTAATACTCTCTTCATGGCAATTAAGGTATTTATTTAAAATTAAGGTGAAAAAATTAAGTTATGATTTTTATTTATATTGTCATGGTATTGTAGCCAAATGAAACACTAAAAACAATTTAAAAGTTTTATTTATCAAACAAACTCACTGGACGCGATTTTTATCGGAGCACCGTTTTTTAACTCATGCTAATTGTTACTAAAACAAATAATCCACTGGCAATAATTAACGTCACTATCGAGAATATTTCGCTCGCAAGTAGGCACTAAGGTATTTCTTCACTTTCCAATTGTAATTCGGTTTTTTCCTGTTGTTGTTACTCTGGCTACATTGAGCCGTCGCATAACGATAATTCTCAAGCGCGCGCTCGCTTCGCCTTTTATGCAAGACATGTCGATTTCGCGATGCCTCGAGAACGTTCGAGTAATTTCTCCATATTTCTAGTACTTACTAAAATAGCTCAGTTGATTGCATATTCGTGTGGATCGTTCGAGAGATTTCGATAGTGCATAATTCTGTCTGATTTTACCATTTCGTGACAATATTTTAACAAAATTATTTCATATTTTACCTTACTGCGTAAAAACAAAAAGAATATGAATTATTGGTTGCATCAATACATTACAAACATGGGTATACGATAATGTAATGAACCCACCGAAAGTTATACAAAGAACAATTTCCACTGCGATATAAAAAAAAATTAACCTTGTCAACACAAACACTCTTCTCCAAATTCCTAGTTCCGAAATTAGAAATATTTTCCAAAAAATATCTATTATACAAATAATTCAAGAAAATATTCGTACAAAATTTGAAACAATCACATCCTTAGGAACTTTATATAAATTCAAAATACTAAAATGAAACTCAAAACAATATCAATAAAACTGTATATATTTAGAAATATATAATTTCAATAGCCTCCCTACAGAAAATAAAAAGATAACCGAGATGAAACAAATAAAAAGAAGTTAAGTGAACACTACAAAAAACAAAATTAAAAATTTAATATATTTTTATATACATCTATACAAAAATAAGTAATCACGTCTTAGTCCAAGGGTTAGTCTTTTTTTGGAGAGGCACAGTGAATAAAATTTATGTATTAATTATAGTTAATAGACTAGAAAAAAAATGAAATGAAATGATCTGTAAGTAATATTTAAAAAATTACAATTATAATAATTTCGTTGTTTGTCTGTCCGTCCGTCCGTCTTTCTCCGTAACTTCGTGTAACGTCCGTAGCTTATTTATAGTAAAAAAATGGATTTTTTAAAATAAAATTTTGTATTCGATTATTTTTTCAAAAAAAATTTTTTTTAAGTACCATCATTTTTGACAGGTTACAGCTAGTAAATAAATAAATGATGTTCATGAAAGTCCTGGATGACTCAGTTTCAATTCAATTCAATCCAATTCAATTCAATTTATTTCACGATAATATGTACATGACAAACAAAATGTTTAAGGCATACATATTAGGAAGTATATATCAAAAATGAAAGTATTTAATAAATTAAAAATAACATAAAATCTGGTCAAAGGTGTAGGAGAATCCCGCTTCGGAAAACCCCCTCAGACACATGGAATATATCAATACCCAAAGCAATTTTGTTCAGCATAGCCTCACAAGCCTTGACAGCGGATAATTCGAAGAGAAAAAAGAGAATTAAGGCGGATGGGGCATGAATTTCACAGAGATACAAATATTTTTCCATCCTTTCCGTCTGTTCTCGTTACTCGGTTGAAAAACCACAAAAACTTTAAAACTATATATATGTACTACATATACTCTATTCGGGTGCCATATTTCCAAAAAAAATTTTGGCCACCATTTTGTCAAACATCTGCCAGTCCTTCGACACCTGTCCTTTGGTAAATATTTCTCAGCCAATAAATCTTCTGCACCCTCTACCTGTTTATCTGTGAACAACTTCTTTAAAAACCAATATGAGGATATATAGAATTTACTACAAATCGTTTATCCAAAGTATGCAGATTTATCTGTGTAAGGAGACAGTGGATATCTTATAAATAATAAAAGACCAATAATGTAAGATAAATTCATAAAAACATTTGAAAAATTAAATATAAAATAATATCTATCTATATCTATATCCATACTAATCTATATATCTTTTTTTTTTTTAAATAGAGATGCGAACACGGAATACGTGTCACATCAATATTCTTACTATTTTCAAACTAAGCTAAACGCTTGTGCTATGAAAATAGGACTAACTTGCTAGTCTGGGCTGAGATTCGAACCCGCGACCTTTGGATCACGAGGCGAGTGTCCCTACCACAAGACCAACAAGCTACTCTATCTATACTAATATATAAAGAGGTAAATTGGATGTAGGAGGTAATCTCCGAAACTACTCATCCGATTTCAAAAAAAATTTTCACCAATATTTAGAATGAACTTTCAGGGTGGACATAGGCTATATATTATCCCGTTAAAACAAAAGGGCTTTTCGTGGTGACCTATTTTACAACGAAAGTCGACGAAAAAATGGTCGAGCAATTCGTTTTTTACGAACGCTGCCTTAACGGTGAGAGATATTTAAATACATTCTGAAGAGAAGTTGTAGATCTATAAAAAAAGTCTGTGATGAAATATATATATATATATATCTATATGTTAAGGTTAATACACAAATTAATAAAATATGACTAAAAGTCACTAAAAATTTACGCTTGCGAAACCGCACGGGCTCAGCTAGTCTTTAATAAAATATAAAGAAAATCTTTATCAACTAAATATTTTTTTAAAATTACTGAAATATCAAAAAAACTTATTGAATATATAAAATTCTGCTTTTTATCTGATCTCGATTCACGGAAACCGTGTTATGAGAGGTTTCACAACAGAGATTAGTCATTTCAACAAGTCTATTTGTAAAAAAGTAAATTTTTAATACTCAGTCATGTTCTAAGGACGTGCTATCGTTTAGAAAAATCTTTCCAATTCCAGCGTTAATCACGTTTAATTCAGCAAAGGTCACGTGACTCCCAGCTTCCAAATAAGCAGATGCCGGAGCCTCCATCCTCGCTGCTCCGGTAATTGCTTTCATAATTTAATGACGCTTGTGGTCACATTTAAAAACAAGTCGGGAGAATACTCTCTTCCACTTCTCGGAAGGATCGCGTGTTTCGGAATTTGTTTGTTTAAGGTGATTCAGTTTTCGCAGAGTCGTTAGCATTACTTTAGATTGATTCGGCGGAAAAGGTGAGATTCCCTGCCTTCTGTCACAGCCTAATTAATTGTCTGGCGTACATTTGTCCAATTGTGAAATAATGTGTATTGTTTAACTGTAATTTCGGATATTTTATACGCACCGTATGTATTACCGAGAAGCGAATCTCGACGTTTCGTTGGATACTTATTCATCAGGAGGACGACCTTTACCCGCGGAGGTGGAGGTCGGACTCATGGATCCGAAATACTGTTAAATATGTCTAACGACCGTAATAACAACCTTAACTCTTTAATGTGTATTACGCAGTGTACAACAAGCAAAGTCATTCATTCCTAAGTATCTAAGTAAATATTTCTTTACTAGAAATATTATAGCGTTTTTTTATGTTTATAGCGTTAATTTTGTAGCTAATTTCTAAAATTGTATTACTTTACCGTAAACGTTCTTCCGGTGCACTGATTGTTACTGTTCTTGTTAATAAAGGAAAATTATAACAAAGAAGCTTTAAATTGAGTAGTTTCATACGGAAGAATTACAAGAGGTTTATAGTAGATAATTAATGTTTAACCATTCCTAAAATCATCAATAAATTTGGAGCGAAAACATTGGAATACGTTGTTCCTAAGTTGAAAAAAAAATTACCTAGTTCCCATCAACGTAGAATGCTTACTCCCAATTTTGAGGAGGTAATAAAAAAGTGGATTATACTTAATGATATGCCATTGTCATAATCGAGGATAAATTGTTATAATTTAGATAGCAAAAGCCTGTTTGTGTTGCGTCGAAACTCATTATTATTATAACTAGATATAACGCGTAAAAAATGACGGAACATTGGTTCGCGCCTTTGCTAAGCCCTAGTATACATTTATAGTATCTTTTTGGCGGTCCACGGAGAGGCGGCCGTAGCGACATGCGTGAAGCGGCCGGTTTGGGTTTGGTGGCCCGGGGTTCGAGCCACATCTCCGGCCGTTTAATTTGTATTTTTTAGTCGTAAATTCGAACGAAATTACGGAAGTTACACGAAGTTATGGACGGACAGACAGACGGACAGACAACGAAATCATTATGCTTGATTGGTATTTGTTATTATGATAATATGTATTATAATTGGTAATTATTCAATAAAAATTATGTTCTTCCAGATCACGGATTCCCAACCTTTTTAGGCTGATTGCCCACTTTGAGATCGCCCACGTAATTGAGATATTTTTTTTAAATAACGTAATAATTTCAATTATCCCATTGATACAACTAGTTTTTCCAAAGCATCGGATATTTTATAGAACAAAAATAAATCTTTAATATTTGTTCATAAGATCACTCGAATTATTACTGTATTTCGGATACAAAACACAATATCTTGTGACGAGTATGCTTATCACCTAAAATCACATGCAATCGCCCTTCAATTCAATTCTCATTCTTGACCGCTCCCCGAGCGACTTTGATCGCTCACTGGTGGGCGATATCGTCCACGTTGGGAATCGCTGCTATTGAATTTGTACCTTAGGTGTGTTTATTTACCTGACATTAGGTAGACGTGAATAACAGCGAAATCAGGTCGGAAAATTCACACGTAAAGTGGACACACATACGTTGTTCATTCGCAATATGCCAACTTCGAGGAAGGCGTGATCACAGGCCCGCGAGACAGCAGCGGGCGGCCAGGAAGGGATGTGGCTACACCCAGCGCGCACAATAGGCCGAGGTATCCTTTCACCGCTGGTCGCGGACTACCGCCAGCTCCAACGGTATCGGACGCTAGGCACGATGCAGATTTATGCTCCCAGCCGGCGGATTACCTTTATTCCGACCCGCGAAGCCTCCGACGAATCGGAAATGGCGAAGAAGTGAGCTTGCGAAACGCGATGAATTATGCTCGTGAAATAGAGCGGAGGTTTCTGAGGCCACAATGGAAATAGGCAGCGTTATTATTTCATATTGCAGTTGCAGTTGGTAGCTACCTACGTGCTACTAAGATTTCACATTTCTAATTACTGAAAAACAAATATTTATTCATCAATATTTATTTATACGACTGAACCAATTGAAAAACTGTCGTGCCTAAGTATTAAAAAAAAAACTCGTTATTTAAATGTACTATAAAATAAAAATAAATTTACGGCCAAAAAATTTTCTCCTCGCTCTTCAAATAAAATGATGGGCGATTACGATATTGATATGATTACAAAATTAGATTTTAAATGGAGGGAAAGCGCTCTCGCTTTTAGTATCCGAGTGAAGCGAAAAAATTTTGGCTGAAAATTATTTTTTTAAATTTTTAGTTCATTCAATAAATATGAGCGTGGTTTAAAAAAAAAAACATTTTATTCATGCAATATAATTATCTACTTTTTAGTTTTAATATTAACTAACCATCGTACAAACTCACTTCGGTGGGAAACAAGCGAAATATTTTGGTGAGCTCATTGATTAATTTCCCGTATAAAAATTATAATAAATTAATTGATTAATTAGTAATCTATATTATAATAACTCCAAGCAATATCGTACGTTTCTGCATTTGGATGATGATTTCTATTTGTATACAATAATTTTGCCGCTTTGTTTATCGCGTCCGGTGGCGCAATGAATAACACGTCTGACTGCGGATCAGAAGATGCCAGGTTCGAATCCTGGCAGGATCGATTTTTTTTACGGTCGAGAATATTTTTTTTGTTTAAATTTTAATTACATTTTTGGTTTTGAACATTCAAATTTGTTTATGTAAAAATTAAACGAAGATTAATTTTTTATAATGTTGTATAAAAGTAATCAACACTGCGAGAAGAGAAGAGAGTAGGTACCTACCTATCGAACTATGGTTTATTCCGCTCTGACTTATTAATCGGTTAGAAATTTTGAATAAATACTTTGTCTTAATTATATCTAAACTGTGTTTGCTGCACAGCAAACACATTTGGCCGCGAAGCGGCCACAATAGCAAAAATGGAAGTTTGCCAGACACAATTGCCCGCGAAGCGGCTGACGTAGGCATAGGTAAACAATTGTGTTTGCTGCAGATGGCCGCGGAGCGACCACAATAGCCGCCCGCAGGGCCTAGCAGTAAGCCTAGGGAAGCCGATTGCTTTCCTGCTAGTTTATAATAATTGATTCATGTATTGTCGTCGAGAATACGTCTGTGTGCAAAATTTGATATTAGGGAGCGGGTGAAATATCGATTGTAAGATCCTGTCCAAACAAGCAGACAAACAGGTGAAGCTAATATACGATTAAGCGTGTTAAAATAAGGAAAATTAAAAAGTACAAAAAATTACTGTACACACTCATGCATGGTACACCCGTCCCCCTTAGTCCATGAATAACAACGTCGTTATGATTTCCCAAGCCAAGAAAAAAGTAGGTACGTATTTATTTTTATGCACGTAAAGTTTCTATAAGAAATGTTAAGATATCTGTCAGTGTTATTACGCCAAAATTGACGAAATGTATGTTATATATTACAGTCAAAGCTTGATTGTTAAGACAATGAAAACAAATAAAAATAGACCCGATTAACATATTGCCTTTGACTTTTTCAAAATATTATATTTTCGGCATATTAACAGTAAATTTGAAAATCTGTTAATCTAGAATATAACTATCATTCTTTAAAAGGACTGATTTTGTTCTTTATACCTATATGTTATAAATTTACCGAAGTCGACTCTGAGCTATCAAAAGACAAAGAAAGAAACACTTTCCATACACTGTTAACGAACGTCGTACAATTCACGAAAGATATGTATGTAATACCATGCAATGACACATATATTATAATTAAAAAATGGTTTATTATACAAAACGTATTTTTTTATTTAATTTTTATTTCTTCTTGGCAATGTCACAAAGGGCGTGCATTCCAGCTTAAGGCAAGGAATGACATGAACATATTTGCGTATTAACTCGCTCGTGGCATTTAAATGTTTAACACTCCCATTCAGGATTGGGGTTACAACTTAAACCCAAAAATCTTATTTAAAAAATAAATTAATAATTATTTATTATATTGAGCTGGTATTCTTTGTAATCTTCATAAGAATACAACACCCAAATAAAATAAAATAATAATGTGTTATGAGATAGTCAAAAGTAGAAAAAATTATGTTTTTCCATAGACGATCGTCAATACTTTGGAATATTGACCACTGCTTAAGCCGCCTAATACATTCTGCTTGCACGGCTTCTGTCAGTCAGACGCTTGTGAGTACTACGGTTTCTTATAAAATGACGATAAATTTAGTAGAATATTGTTCGTATTGCATAAAAAGTGTAATTAAAAATATTATTGAAATTCTTTATTGAAAATAAAAATATTACATTGAATATTTTTTTTTTTTTTACACATGTTTAACTGTCCCCAGTAAAGTAATACTTGAGTTTAGGAACAGGAGTATGATACATAAGACCATGAATGAATAAGTATTTATAAGTTAATAATGGAACAGTAGAGAGATTTGTTTTATGTGTTTCTTGAATTTTGTATAGTGTTCTTCAGTTCTAATATTCATTGGTAAGTTATTGAAATATTTGACACCTAGATAGGTATGATGGTGTTGTTTTGTTATATTTAGGAATGTCTAAGCATCCTATTATTTGCGCTCTTTGGCTATGACTATGAGTATTATGAGTTTGTGGTGTATTTATATTTTGTTGAGTGAATGTTTCTTTATGTATTTGTAAAATTGAGGTGTCTTGTATAATCTGTCTAATGTTGGAAGATTAATTTCTTTTGTATGTGTAGGGAAGGTTCTATGTTTTTTTTAATATTACTTTGATAATTAATTTTTGAGTTGTTTTAAGAGTCTATGAGTTACTTTTTTAAGAGTCCCCCCAACCTATTATTCCGTATTGTAATATAGATTGTACAAAAGCATAATATAATTTTCTAAGTGATTCGATCGTTAAAATGTTGCGTAATCTTAAAAATATATACCTATATCATTTTTCGCATTCTATTTACAATCATGTTTATATGATTCTTCCATTTCAATTGTTGGTCTATAAGAATACCCAAATACTTAACAGAATTCGTCATATTTAATTTGTCACAGGTTGTAGAGCATCAGTTTTCACTATGGCAGTTAGGACTTTGTATTTTTATAAGTATATTGTTTGGAATTATTATATAATAATTTATATAAATTATAATTATGTCACTACAAAATAAATTTGCTATATTTGAAGAAGAAGTTATTATATTATACTTCATTAAAACGCAAATTTGACCGGGGTTAATTTTTTACCCCACTCCGGCCTCCGATCCTATTTTCGATCTTTCGGTACCCGAAGGCTGAAGGCGACTCAGGCTAGGCAGGCCTCAGACAATTATTACGCTGCCGATCTTGTTAGCGTTGACTTCCCCAATATTAATTGATTTCTCTCTTCCCCTATGCATTGATCCCCGTCCCACTCGCACTCCCACGAGCGTCAGCGGGGCGGTGAGTACGGCCACTTTACCTTGGCCGAACATGGGTGGCGAAAGTGTAGGGCCGATATGGAAACTATTGTTCGTAGAACGGCCTGGGTATATAGTGGGCCTCCTTTCCCTTCCTTTATGCTTTGATCCAAGTGAAACAAATGGAATACAAACACTTCTTATTAGAGGCGCTGTCGGGAATATCGGGTATGATTAAGAGGGCAATTTGGGTACACCGCCGGGCCCGATGGCGAGGTGAGCCGCGGAGATAAGGCGAGGTGATGCGTGGTTCGAGTCTCGGCAGAGAGAGTCGTGATTCGTTGCACATGCCAATTGTCCGTGTAATTTATCCTGCGTGTACGCTGAACCGCTATTTTTCAGATCTGTTATAGATAATTATGCTTTATGCTTCAAATTGATTTTTTCTCTTCTCTTGCAACAGATACAACAGATGCTCTTGAATCGTTACGATGGTGCCAGTGTCGTAAAATATGGCGGTGGCTAACATTTTTTTAAATAACACTTAACTATACTTTATTTATTTTTTATTTATTTACTTTTTGTATACGTATTAATACAATGGCGGGTTTATTGCCAGTTGACAGTTTCTTCCAACCAACCACACGATTTAGTATAACAATCGAAATATACTTCCGACAGAGAATATTAATGTAACAAAACTAGCTCCATTATAATGAGACGAGTAAGAGATGGATGGGAATAAGAAAGGATTGAAATGGGTTTTAGGAAAGCTAAAATTGCTTTACTCTGCTTTTGAAGATAGTTATGGTCTGTGATAATGTAACCTTTGTAACAGTTTTGCATTATACCTGATGATGGGAGGGACTGCTCCTCTAGAAACTATAGTAGTGATGAAGTAGCTTAACGAGTCTAAATAACAAAATCTAATTCCAAAAACAATAAACAGTGTAGGTATAAACCACATTGATTATTTTTAACGTGGCAAGTTTCGAAACCAGATTATCTTCGTCAGGACGGACGCACAACGTCACGCCCCGATGAAGATACAGTGGTATCGAAACCGATTGACATTAAAAATAATCATTGTGGTTCAAATGTATAAAATATTCAAAGTAATATATACTTAAATATATGTGGTTGTGGGAGTATCTGTCTGTCAATACTTTGAAATATGATGTAAATAAAATTTCTACGAAATAAAATGTGTGTCTTGTAACATTCCTAATATAATTATAATCATATTAATATTTCAGATAGAGATGTGAACACGCAACACATGTCGCTTTTTTTCAGATAAAGTTAAACGCTTGTGTTATGAAAATAGGACTTTTTAAAAAAACGACTCGAACCAACGACCACAGGGTTACTTACTAGGCGAGAGGCATAATTACTACACCAACTATCCAAATATAATATTTTATTTAATTTTGATTTCAAATTTATCACCCTTCAAAGTTATCAGGTCATTAGCAACATTTAGTTTCGTTAAAATAAAATATATTAATTAACTATGCTGCAGTCAGTTTTCCTTAAATAAATGGATCGTTGGGAAGCATTATTTATCAGGACACCATAATAGTACACGTTAATTATTTATTATAAATCTGCCAGTGTTACGATAGCCATGTTTTGGTCCGATCGCTGAGGCCAACAATCGCTGTTTCGAAATCTGTAATAAGCCAGAATGCTATTTTCTTGCGACGGACTTCGTGTCACGATAAATCAAGAAATTGAATTTTAATAAGGGATATTGTTTCATTGCCGTGAAATTGTTGTCCAAACGATATTATTATTGATAAATGGTCGATAGTGAAACTTGCGCGTTATCTGTTCTATCATGATGAAATGCTTGTTAGTGTATAAACAATCCATGTAACTCACTCCCCCTGTCATAAATGTTTGTACTAGAGCGATCATAGATTTTTTTTTACTTAACAAGTGCATACTGCTTAGCACGGTGACAACATATTATAATCAGTACCTATAAACGTCAAACATTCAGAATACTTTGTGTACCTATATCCAAAATTTTTTTCGAATTTGAATAATTTTTAATAAAGTGATAAGTGAGTGATAAATAAACGTATTGCGATAAATACAAATACCAATAAAATACACAAAATTCGGTGATCAGACGAACATTCACCTGAAATATTGCAAATACGAATATTCAGTACATCCCTAGTTGGTACCATATGTCGGTACAATTGTAGTGATGTAAACTTATTATTTAAAATATTAAAGTGATGATAGGACCGACTTGATAGCCGCCGGCCGCGGCGCCTGAGATTGAGCGTGTCTGTCAATCTTGATACCAGGCAAACTAATTCAGAAACAAATCATTTAATGAACACGATGTACGAAGATATGTGTGTCCAAACAGAACGGACTATTGAGTTATTGAGAAAATGGATTCCTCTAACGCACTCAGACATTCGCCTGCCGACACACATAGATAAGTTAACTGATATTCAAGTGATTAATAGTTTTACGAATGAAACGTGCATTAATGCGGGCAGCCTTCTGATATATAAATGTGAGAACCCTTGTAAAAGATACTTACATTTGTTTAAGGTGAATTCACAATCGGACGCCGACGGCAACGCCAAACAGAATATTCCCGTCGCAAATCTTACTTCAAAGCAAGATACCCTTTCAAATAATTATATTATTTATAACTTAGTTTTAACATTTCATAAATAATAGTATACACATGGAAACATAAGAGGGTGATTCAGGTACAAAAGATCAATTAGCTTTAAAAATTGAAGAAAATATTTATTTATATTTTAAACACACATTTGAATGTTACATGATGACAATAGGATTGACAAGACGTAGGTATATATACAGGATGTAACTACAACTACTAATTTCAGGTAGATTTCTGTCCAAATTATATCTTGAAGATGTTTGAACAACAATGTTCTAACCTCGTTAGTTATGGAGAAAAGCGACATCAAAGTTTTAATTTTTTTCTGTGAACTTCTAAAATTTAAACCAGAAACAATATTTTAAACATTTTATTTTATTTGTATTAAAGCGAACGAATTTTTAATATTATTTTTATGTTACGTCCATGATAGTCTAACGCTTTACAAAAGATAAGTTAGAAATATTGAATAAAAAATGCAAACTTTGATGTCGTATAGTCCTAGACATTCATAAAACGAAGAAGTTTATGGATGAGACGCATGAAATAACGTAAGTACATTGTCAATTTTATTTTTTACGGAGAGAAAATTAATCAATTAATGTATATCTACTTTTATCAAACATCATAATTTCGTTGTCTGTCCATCCGTCCGTCTGTCTATCCCCGCAACGTCGTGTAACGTCCACAACTTCGTTCCAATTCACAACTAAAAATACGATCGGAGGTGGGGCTTGAACCCCGGGCCACCAGACCCGAACCGGCCTATTAACGCACGCTACGGCCAACTCTCCGTAGACCGCCAAAAAGATGCTATAAATATATACTAGGGCTTATCAAAGACGCGAACCAGTGTTCCGTCATTTTTGACGGGTTACACTAATAAAATCACTAATTTTTATAAGCATTGTTACCAAATGAGTCATGTTTACAAAAAATAAACGCTAAATAACTATTGCTTCATTTTCATTAATTTCTAGTTCCCGTTGGAAATTTCACGTTCCCGTTGGCAATCATGCGTTTCCGTGGGCAATTCCGAGTTCGCCTTTATATACAATCTCCTCACGTTGTCATTACAAATAAGTCATGTAGGTAATCTGCTCCCTTGCATCTGTTTACTTCATCACGATTGGCTGGAGAACGCATTCACCTACGCCGTAATTGGGTGTGCTATTTATTTCAGATGGACGCTTCGAACTACTGTTGCTTGAGTGCTCGCTGCTCGCCCGCTAATCAGATACCAGCAGAGCACATCTGGGCCCCGTACCGGAGGCTGCGCCCCTGGCCCTAAGATCCATAGTTTGAAGGAGTGTAATGCAATACTGCAATATTTGAAAGAAATGTTTAAAAACAAGCGCGATTTATTTTGCAGAAATCTTTACTTGCGGCGAATCGAAGCTCGGTTGGTTATTCTGTCTTCGACTTCGGCGCTCGGGTTATCCTTAAGGCTTTCCTCAACCTTTTAACCAATCCATTAACTTTACAAGAGTTTTCGCAAAAATTTTAAGCATCCGTGCGCAAGTGCTCTATTCAATTGCTTTTTCTTTAGATTTTCAAAAGGAAACGTAAACCCAACAGCACCGTAAACTGTCTTGACTTTTGTCACCTCAAGCCATCTGTGAAAATTGTAAAAGAGTATGAATATTTCATTATAAGGAGGTTTTATTTAAAGTAAAATCTATTACCATAGCAACATAAATTTGTACGATTTCAAATTGTTCGTTCTTCATATCGAATTGATTGTTTTTTTTATGTAAAAATGATCTAAAATTTACTTTTTATAATCTTGATAATCAAGTCTATAAATAAAATAATAAAGAAATCAAATAACAAGAAGTCAATAAATATTATTGCTTCAATTATACCATTAATATAATTAAATATAGCTATTACAACCTTAGAGCTTACATTAATAGACAAATCACCCTGCATCACTCAATTTAATCAATAACAATTTCAGAAATATCAAAAATAATGCAGAACGTCAAATAAAAACATTCCACCATTTACTTGTCAAATTTGAAAGCGATAAATATATAAATTAATAAATAAAAATGGATAAATAAGTGAATGGGGAAACCTCATAAAATAAAAGAGATACATACCTGATTTCCAATAAATATTTTTGAATCCGATCTTACCCTATACAATAAAACATGTGTGGGCCACGAGCAGAAAAATTTAAAGAAAACTGATATATTATATCCGAGTGATGTGTCGATTTTCCCCTAATTTAATAGATCTGCCTAAAATATAACAAAGATAGTGAGTGAGTAGCCAAATATTTTTAAGTGAATATCTTATATTTGGGTTCTATTTATATTTCTTCCATCATCGATACGGATAAAAAAATGAGTATATTGCATTTTAAAGGCCAGAAAACTATCTAAGTTACCTTATGATCTGACAGTCAGCCGTCAAAACAAGTGCCTGAATGGTGAGATACATTAGATTACATGTTTTTTGCTCTCCTGAGTCGAAGAACTCGTATCTTGGTAAGAACTGTGAAGCTGCTGGAGATGACATTGGGAAAAATTAATAGTTTTCAAGGCAAGAATTTACGGTTTTGTCAATTATTGCAAAAGGTCAAAATGTGAAAGCCATACACTACTTAAATCTATGGAAGTATCATTTTCATATCTTTAAAAATAACATTTCAAACCATTCAAAATGATTTATTTTATCGTTATACGGAATAAAGTGTTATATTAAATTAATGTATTAAGATATTGTTTATTATACTGAGAGCAAAAATCATATCGGTTATATTTCTGTCAAAAATTAATTAAATGTATTTTTGCTTGAGACATTGAGTTCTTCTTGGAAAAGGGGACAATTGGCTATCTTGTTTTTGACATTTATTAAGCATTACTATCATATTTTTGATTTAAAATTTTACGTTTAGGTTTGATGCCTTTGATTTTTAATTTTTTTATTCTATTTTTTATTCTATTTTTTATTTTATTCTTTATTTAGCCATTTATTTTAAACTAAACAAGTGTAATCCCAAACGATTAATTCAAATAAAATTTACAACTGTCGCTAATTTTCGTACATATTTTTTATTGAATTGGATTGTGTGAATAGAAAACGATATAATATAAGTCGATATATTTATTTATTAAAGTAATACACCGCCATAAAGCCGATAATACAAATAAATAATAAATTCACATGAAAATAAAATAAAAACATAGAAAATGTTAGTTACCAGAATAAATGGTAACAGAATAAAACAGTATAAAATGCATAAAAAGATATAGTAAGTACATAAAAAGTTCTGGAAAAATCAAGTTTGCAGTGCAAACAAAATTAGATAGTGGATCCTATTAATCATCAGTTTGTAGAACATTGTGAAACTAAATGAAGGGAAAAGAAAAATCTAAGCAAAAAGTAATGTAAGCCTTTTAAAATAAAAAAAATATATAAATTAAGATGAAAAATCCAGAAGATAAGCTATTTTAAAATAAATAAATGTTATTTGCTAGTGTGACTTAAGGTTGTTGACATTTTTATAAACATCTACCATGTAATAATATACCATGCAAGAACTGGATGGAAAATTATCATTATTTTATTTAATGTTGCCAAAATATATCAAAATAAAACGGTAGTTTCTGAAATGTGTTATTAATATTGTATGGAGTCATTTTTTTTTCTTGTTTATAAATAATTATATATAATTATTTAATTAATAATTCTCATGTCTAATAATTCGCATGTTTAATGAAGAAAAATTGACGCTATAACTAAACTGACTAGCTTATTTCATTAATTGCACGAAATCACACCGAAAACCATAAAAATTCTAGTGTACGAGGCACACGTTGAGATTAGAATAGGATTATGATACCCTTCTGGGGACCTGGAAACAAAACAAACCTTAGAAACAGATCCAACGACAACAAAATAAAATACTGAAAATTGTCTACAATTTGAAAAGCCTGACATCAACTGCAACGGTTTACCGAATAACACAGCAGCTAAATGTTGATAACATTACAAAAATCTAAACTCTAAAACTCATTCACAAGTGCTAGTAAATGGCGAAATACAATATGAAGACATTAAATTACTCAAAATACACGAAAATCATCAACACTACACTAAAACGTGCTAAAACGGCTCAAGACTACCACATAACTCAAGCCAAAACAAAAACAGTACAATCGCGACTTATTTGTAACGGATGTAACGATGTATTTGTAACGAATGCACAGTGGCAATAAATATATAGACAAGTGGGCAAAGTACCTAAATATAAATAAATAATAATTCTAAATAATATTATAGTGAATACATGGCGAATAAGTGCATTAAAATTCGCGCCAAAGTGCTGGTCCAATACAAACCGTATTCCAGCATCTCAGCACAGGGAGGACCGACCGACCGACGAGGCGACCCAAGCAGTCAGCTTCGCCACATCTGGCGAACAGATGACGACAACTACCTACTGGCCAAATAGTGGACAAAGGACACCTGACACCGTACCGAAACAGAGTTTAAGAGACAATAAAATCAATGAGACGATAGTCATATGCAATTTAGTCTGCTAGGTGAAATAACTTACTTGTTCTACGTATCTTAGGGAATTGTGTGCAAAGAGACAACAATACATAAGTTAATTTAGTCTTTAGGTAAAATTACTGTGCTATGTTTATAAGTATGTCAGTGTAATATGTGTTTTATAATTGTTTCTGATATGAATAAGTGTAAGCATTAGGGGGTTGTAGAATAAGTAATAATTAGTGTAGAGCTCTAATGGTTAAGTAGGAAAAGGTGGCCGGGTCATGCCTGTAGGTATCGGCGAGACTCGCAATCAGCCATGCCGCATTACCCGGGGAGATTGCGCAAAGAGGAGGATAGAGTGCAGAGTGGGAGTGTGGAATATTAGGGGAGGAATGGATAGGAAGATGAATGAACTGTGTGATAGTATGAATGACAAAAACCTAGACATTTTATGTATAAGCGAAAGTATGAAGAAAGGCTGTGGAGAGTTAGAGCACAACGACATGATGGTGCTTTGGTCCGGAGTGCCGGAGGCGGACCGAGCGTGCCAGGGTGTTGCAGCGCTGCTCTCGAGAAGGATGGTGGAATGTATGAGAGAATATGAATTTGTCAGTGCCAGACTAATGTGGATCCGGTTCAAAATTGGAGTCACGGGGGTGTTTCTAGTTATAGGCTATGCCCCGGTTAATTCTGAAAAGGACGAAGTGAAAAATGAATTTTGGACGAATGTTAGGGATGTAATGAACGTGAAACGAAGCAATGAAAGAATTATCTTCGCAGGTGATCTGAATGGCTGGGTGGGAACACGAAGAGATGGCTTCGAGACTGCCCTTGGTGTGTATGGTGACAAGAGGATGAATGAGAATGGTAAAAGTTTGCTTGAGGTATGCTTGGAATGGAATCTTTTTGTTTCAAATACCTTTTTTGATCACAAAAGAATCCATCAATACACATGGGAGAGAGGGAATGAAAGATCGATAATTGATTTTGTTGTGGTTGATTCTAGACTAAGGGCCGCTACGGTTGATACTCGGGTATTTCGGGGTGCCGAGATGGAAACTGACCATTTTCTTGTAGTCTCAAGAATAAACTTGTTTCAAGGCTGGCGGTCCAGGAAAAGAACTGTACCGGCTCCGTCTAGAATCAAAAAAGAGAATCTACAAAAGGACGATTTAAGGGAGAAGTTTGAAAGGAAAATTGTTGAAAGGCTGAGTGTAAGGAGGGTGAGTGATCTTAGGATAGATGATGCATGGGATTACTTAAAAAATACCCTTTGCGAGTCAGCGAAGGAAGTCTGTGGAACAGCTAAGCAGGGAAGGAAGAAAGGGGATGCATGGTGGGATGATGACATAAAGGAATTAGTGAAAGAAAAAAGAAAAGCGTGGCTCCATCTTCTGACAGTGAGTGGAGATGAATACGCGGGGGCAAAAGATGTATACAATGCGTGTAAAAAAAGAGTGAAAGCAGGTGTGAAAGAAAGGAAAGAGCGGCTGAAAAGAGAGGAAGGTTTGAAAATGTCTAAGAATTTTGGGGAAAACATCAAATTTTTCTGGAAGGAGGTGAAAAAATCTCGATGTGGGACGGAAAGCAATAGTATGAAAGCTATTAAGTCAGCGAATGGAGAAATGTTAATGGATGAAGATAGAATAAAAGATAGATGGATGAATTATTTCCAGGAAACGTATGAGAGCGAGGAGGCTGTAATAGAGGAATCCGTCGATATTCTCACGGAGAGAAGTATGAATGACGAGAATGAAGTCAGCGAAATAAGTGTGGAAGAAATAAAGTGTGCAATAAAGCATATGAAGAATGGTAAGGCTGTGGGGTATGATAACGTTGCTGCCGAATATATCAAGGCTGGTGGCCCATCAGTGATTTCGTGGCTTCATACTCTATTTAATAAATGTTTGAAGGAGAGCCACACCCCTTTGGATTGGAGGAGAGCAGTTATCATGCCTCTCTACAAAGGTAAAAGGGTCGAGATTGGAATGCGGGAACTACAGGGCAATCAGCCTTTTAAGCTCGTTCGGCAAACTTTATGGAAGAATTTTGATAGAAAGAGTAAGGTCGATGACGAAAGAAAAGGTATGGGACGTGCAAGGAGCCTTTGTGGGTGGAAGAGGATGCATGGATCAGATATTCTCTCTACGAGTGTTGACGGAAAAGTTTTTAGCGAAAAACCAAAAACTTTTCTGTGCATTTGTAGATCTGCAAAAAGCTTATGATAGGGTTATTAGAGGAAGGTTATGGAAGGTACTCTCTGATTACAAGGTGAACAGTAAACTTATAGACGCAGTTGCATCCCTTTACGAGGGGAGTACTGCGTGTGTAAGAATCAATGGATCTTTCACACCGTGGTTTGATATAACAAAAGGTGTCAAACAGGGTTGTGTAATGTCTCCATGGCTGTTCAACTTGTATATGGATAATTGTGTGAAAGAACTGGAATGTATGAATATAGGAGCGAAAATGAGTGATTTGATTGTATGCTGTTTACTGTACGCGGATGATGCGGTATTAATGGCAAATAGCGAAAAAGACCTACAAAGTCTAGTTAGCAGGATGTATGATGTATGCAAGGAAAGTGACCTTATTATGAATGTAAAGAAGTCAAAAGTAATGGTATTCGAGAAGGAGGAAAGTAAGACAACGTGTGAAATACTAGTAGGCAATGAATGTTTGGAACAAGTAGATGAGTTTGTGTACTTGGGAAGTATGTTCGATAGAAGAGGGAATGTTGAGAAAGATATAGAGAGGAGAGTGACTGCCGGGAATAGGGTGAACGGTGCTTTGAATGCAATAATTTCTAATAGAAATATGTCTACCGAGGCAAAACTGGCGGTACATAATGGAGTTCTGGTACCGACACTAATGTATGGAAGTGAAGCCTGGAGCTGGCAGAAGAGGAACGAAAGTAGATTGAATGCAGTGGAGATGAGGTCCCTTCGACGTATGTGTGGTAAATCCATGTATGATAGAGTAAAGAATGAAGATATTAGGAAGGAATGTAAAGCTGATCGTAGCATAATACAGAGAATAAAAATAGGGTC
>JADDOH010005068.1:0-22282 GCA_016648135.1 Agrypnia vestita
TAATTAAATATTTGCCGGATAGGTAGATGCGGACGAGCTTTATTATCTCTTCACGCGGGCGTGTAAAGCAGGCTTTATGTTATTTTGTTTAACGAGATGTCCAATCACAGACGCGGGCGTTAGCACCGAATCTGACCAATGAAACGCGTCTTTAGAGTTAGACTTTGACTTTTACACGCGAGTTGGAATCAAAGATGGCGCGAGATAGGGACGATTGCTAGGCGTTACAAATTAGAAAGCGGCACTTGAGTTTTCAGCCTGAAGGTCGGCGGAGGCCTTGTCGAGGAGAGTCAGTAAGGAAGATAATTTGGCTGGATCGAGGAAAAAGCCAGAGGTTGATAATAATTCAAGAGAATTGGAACAGTGAACAGCTAAGCATTTTCAATATTATTTATTTCTATTGCCTTTTTCGTGTATTCAATTTAGAACTTTCTGGATCGTAACAATTATTGATATATGTTGTGGATTGTTTTGTTACGTATTTTGGGCCTAGTGATAATTATTACTATACGCGCTTCGGATTTAATGTACTAGAAATCGTAATGTGGCGACTGTGAATTATTGCATAACGCTTATGAAATATATAATTCTGTCGCTGTTCATATGAAAAATCATTTAAATTCGAGATTCATATATTACCAAAGATATAAAGGCTTTAAAATGGAATACTTTACTGACGAATGGTGTTTCGTGTTCGTTCGTGGGTTTTAAAATTCAGTATAATTATGTATATTCAATGTCGCGAGGTTCGGAATGTGCGAGAGGTTCTTCAGGGCGGATGTATTCTTATGCTAAAGAATGCTTTGTTATCTATACTGGCGATTGAATACACGGATTTCTATATGATTTGTATTGTTTGGAAATAATTGGGATCGGAGTATTTATGGGGTTTTGATATCACGATTGTCAGTGTGTTATAAATTCAAATCGTGCGAGGAACTAATAATCCGGCTCATGTAGCCGCAACGTGGGATCCTCATCATAACACACCAGTCAATTTGACTGCCCCGCGGGATAATATACAAACCTTAATATCAGACGCGGGATTTCTTCCTGATATGTTTGTCGCCGGGAAGCGAGGACTTCGAGGGATTCCAGCAGGAGCAATAGAGTCTCGGCTTGATCTTGGTCTGCAGCTTAGTGTGGGAGGTTATGTCTAAACAGGAGTTAACCACCGGATGCGGCGATGCTCTGGGGCCGCATCCCCCTCCCCCCTACAGGGGGGGGGGGGCATCTAGAATCCACGTTTGAACAGAAGTGGTTAGACACTTCTTAAATTTCACTTACAAATCTGTATCTTCCATTCCCTTAGAATCTCGGGCTGCGATAATGTCAGACAAAGCTTGCCCTGAGCCTCTGTTGCGCCTAGTTGTTGTGAATATATATATGTTTGTCTTCCCCTACTATGTACTATGAACAGATTGAGCAGATGGACAACGTGGGATGCGCTATTGGTAGGTTTCTTACTTGTGTTTTGAATATAACGTATGCTATTATATCTTGTAAATCTGTCATAAATGGGTGCCGCATGTGGTTGTGCTGACACTGTTCTAAGCTGCTATTATGAGATGTTGATAATCAATGCGGGCGGAATCTTTAGCGTATGCCGTTAACTTGGCAACGATTGTATTGTTTTATATTACAGTATTTTAACCCCGATGGTATTATAGTTATGGCGGTTCAATGTAAGGGAGTTTTGCTACTAGCGTTTATTCCTAGGCTACGCCGCATATAATTGGCTTTTAGGCCAACTCCGGACGTGGACGATATCGGCTATCTCTCATATAGGCGAAACTGTAGAGTTCTAGAGCGGTTTCTAGAAGGACGAGTACGGATTAGTTACGTGCGTTTGTTATTTCCATAGTTAGGTAAGAATTCGATCTATATTAGTCTAGTCGCGTTAATAAGAATACGAATCTCACCACATATCAAAAGAATTTTGGATAGCTACGGACACAACGGAGGAGGAATTTTCCTAACCACTAGATAGATCACGACTGGCCAATTTTGAAAATATAAATTCTTAACAAAAAAAAAAAAAATAAAATATTAGCTTTCATGTAAATATACTTCCGAAGTTCTAAGTTCAACTTAAGTTTTCATCTAGTAGCTTAAAGCATAAAGTGTGTGCTTAAAAGTCCCAAAAGCTGTAATAAATCTCAATTCGGTAGCTTAAAGTCTCAAGCTTTGGGCTTTTCGTAAAACTTACATTATTAAACTTTATAGTTAGGTATTTAGCTTAAGTGTACAGCTAGAGACGTTACAAACTTAAAATTGTATTTTATTTTTCAAACACCGATGTCGTGTCCCGAGACTACATTTTTACTAAAGAGAGCTATGAAATTCATCTAAGGGTTTTTCATTAACGCCGGCTGGGTAGACTAAATAAGGGGCTCTGGCAAGGATCATTACATCCCTTAAAACTTTGGCTGTCGATCATAAAAGAATATGCATCATGTCCCAAAAAAAATCATCACACATCGCTACATCAAACATAATAATTTCGTCGTCTGTCCGTCTGTCCGTCTGTCCGTTTGTCCGTCTGTCCGTCTGTCCGTCTGTCCGTCCGTCCAACAGCCTGTCTGTCTGTCAGGCGAATTCACGGCCAAAAAAATTAAATTAAACGGCCGGAGATGGGGCTTGAACCCCGGGCCAGCAAACCCAAACCGGCCGCTCAACGCATGTTGCTACGGCCGCCTCGTGGACCGCCAAGAAGATATTATAAATATAAACTAGGGCTTAGCAAAGACGCGAACCAATGTTGCAGCTAGTTCTTATATAATATACTACACCACTTCTTTCCATCTCCTAAAAAATGATTAGAAAATCTTCTGAAAAACGTGCTATTTCTAACGTTCCAGTTTTTTGCACGTGGTATTGCAAATGGGCGCGGTAACAGAAGAAAAATAAAATGCAATAAGTTAAAAATTTATATAAATATATCTCTCTCAAAATTTAAAAAATCATTATATGATCATTTCTTTTCAAAATATTAAATTTTTATATAATGTCTTAAATTTTTTATATATACCTGGCTATTCAAATTTAATATTGCTATATTATCGGTGAGTAAAAATTTCTGAGATCACTACTTTACACTTTTTTGCATATATACTTTTTTCACATATATGTCTAACCTCATTATGTTTAAACTATGTATATATACTTTTTTACTTTTATACCCTTTATTTTTCTTTTACATTCAATCGTTTGTTGTATTTTAATTATGTATAAACCTGTTGTAAAAGGCTATTTAGCCGTGTAATTAATAAAATAAATAAATAAATACCTACATGGATCGTATTTTTGTTAATAATAATAAAACATATTTGACGGCGAATTTGGTTCAAAAACACTGAAAATATGGATTTCGTTCCTTAAACCGAGTCGTTATTGACAGAAATTATATCATCTTGTATTCCTCTGAATTCAGCATTATTATTAGCGATAGTGTCTCGTATCGTGTGATGTGAATTGAAATACCTTTATACACAAGTATCATACGCGTAGAGCGTTAGACAGCTTTTTTCACAAATTGCCGAAAACAGTTCCGCCATATTATGAAATGCCTAGGGCTACGGGTGCGGAACCTGTTTGTAACAGCTACAGGTCGATTTTTTTCTCACGACAGTGTATAGTCGACCACTGAAGAATCGATTGCTAGTTTATTTATTACTATAATTTAATAGCGCTTAAATTTGTTTAATTTAGAAATTGGAATGAAATAGGTCGATTCATCAGCTGAAATATATATTTTATTGTATAATACACCTAAATTAAATATTTTGTAATATACATTACCAAATCATAAATATCTAACGTAGTTTTTTTTTCCAAAATATATATATATCTATACAAAACTCATGCTTCAATGTACTGAGACTGAGTGCACGCGCCTGACACCTACATATTTGAATTACAACATTTATACACACCTAGTATGTATTTACACAGAATACCAAGCTATTTTTGTTAATGCTATTTTATATACAAAGCTATTTCTCTTAAACTAAGCTATTTATTATTTGTTTCGCTATTTTATATAAATTTATTTATTAAATAAGCTATTTTAGCTAGCTAATGCTAAGCAATTTTTTTACCGAATTAAACAATAGTATGTCAAAAAAAAAAAAATTCAATTTTAAAACCTGCCTTCCTTCCTTTCCAGTGCACTATAATACTAGTTCAAAAATTAAAATATACACTCATCTAAATAGCATATTTATTTATTTATATTTGTTCGGAAAACCAACAGGTAACAATAATTAAGTAAATACAAAGAATTAAGATTTTCACCAGTAGTGACAAAATGTCGTATATATGATATAGTATATTAATAAAACTAGATATAAGTGATATAATTCAAAATAATAACATATATTTTATTTGAAAAATGTCTCGGAAAGCAAGCGACGTACACGAGTGTATTAAATTTGTTGCAAGTTCGCCACAAATACGAGTTTTGTCTGTAGTTAGTGGAAACAGGGGGAGTAAAAAGAAAAGGATTGATTCTTAGAACTCTAGGAGGAACATTGATCGAGAGCTTTGATTCAGGACAATCTGTTGAGCCTGAGGATATTTTTAACAAAAAAAAATATTTGCGAATTCAATACCTATCCGGTATAATTTTTTTTCAAATATCTTTTTTTTTATTTAACAATTGAATTTATCAATGACAATATTTTTGCTAATTGTGTAAATGAACTTTGACACAGAACAGCGCCATCTGGCGTCTTAGGTCCGGTTGCGCCATCTGAAGTAAATTTTACTAGAGTAAAATTAACTCGAGTACTTTTTTTACTCGAGTTAATTTTACTCTAAACTCGATTTCGGGTTGCACAAACGTCTTTTTTACCATTGTCAACCAATAATAAGGCTGATAAGGTGCCAAGCGGAATAAACCTCAAATACCGCATTTGTCCAGTTCAAACAAACCACTATATTCTATGAAACAAACCAAACAAACGTCAAACCATCGCTAAAATAACGCGAAATTAAAAGATTGATTTTAATGTTTACAAATTTCAAAACGATAATGACAGCGACAAAATTCAAATGACAAGTACCTATATGGACAAATTTCACATTTTCAAATCAGCTGTGAGAGGACGGCCATTTTTTTTACCAACGTTTTTACCTTTACTTTAGATGGCGCAACCGGACCTTAGTGTTGGACAAAGAGAATAATTATTATAACATTTTACTTAGGCGATTTATTTTTATTAAAAAAAATATATTCTTAGTATTGTATACTTTGCCAACACATTTTTTTGATTTACATAATTTTAGACTTCTTCCAGGAATACAGCCCTTGTCAATGGTATCGCACTAATTAGACTCTTCTCAGCACCGAACGATATTATCGACACGGCACTAATGTTGTCAAAGTTGTGTGCTCAACTATGAACCTTTTAAGGCTTCTGTTATATAGTGGGCGTTAGAGGAATTTCTAATTCAAATTCACAAAAGTTTATTGTTTTGAAAAGTTTCGAGAAAGTTATGTATCTTATGATTTGTAATTTATATTAAGGTTTCCGAAAATTGGAAAACTTAAAAAGTAATTTGGTGCTGGAAAAATTTAAGAGATAATTTATTCAAATGTAAAAATTCCACTCAGTGTTTTCATTTTTAATTTTGTTTCAAAAGTATATTATAATATAATATATAGCTTACCTGCGAGCCTAAAGTCTTCAGCGGCATGACTACGTCATAATGAAAATGATTAAACTTTAATAAACTTTTTTTTAAAATTTTAACTAGTACCATGTGTGCCGGTTAATGTGTTCATTGTATTATTAGAATCAGACGTCTATTGTGATCATTCTTCAATGGAATCATCTTAAAAAAATCGCATCGCAATTAACGGATATTCAAATCTATTTATTCATAATTATTTCATATTTTTAAGTATGGAAATAATATATTACCTATCATTCAAGCCTTTTAATTACGTTTTTTCCTTGTATAATTTTCAGTGGTATGTAGCAAATAATTACCCTCATGAATCCCGGTTTAATCTTCAGTCGCCGCTTTCTTTCCATAACTACTTTTCTTTAGTTTTCATTATTTAAAAAAAAAATAGAGATACGAACACGGAATATGTGTCACATCAATATTCTTACTATTTTCAAACTAAGCTAAACGCTTGTGCTATGAAAATAGGACTGACTTGCTAGTCTGAAGTGAGGTTCAAACCTGCGACCTTTGGATCACGAGGCGAGTGTTCTAACCACAAGACCAACAAGCTACTAAAGTTTTACCTTGACTTTGATTAAACGCACCGCATCGTTGTGTAGTCACCGGTCGCGCCAGCTGTCGCCAGAAATATTCATTTTGTTCTTTCGGTGTTTGTGAACTTATTATGTTGTATTGTTAATTACAATAATAGTTAACAAATAGTTGAATGACTAGTTAATGAAACCGAACTTAACTAGCCAGTGTGTTATAATATAGGTGTTGAATAGCACTAATTTGCACATAAATTGTGTTCATCATATTAATAAAATCAACCAGTTCATTTCAAATATTAATATTAATATATAATATAATATTAATGGTGTGAAAAATTAATTATAACAGTTCAATATACGGTAACTATGGTTTAAATCAGAAATTTGAGAAATAATATTGAAATTATTTTATTTGATATTTTTATTTAAATCAATGAATTCTCAATATTTTTTCCAAAAATATTATTACATCATCCGATTTATTAAATTGTTTAATTAAGAAACTATTATGTTTACTGAATATTTTTATGAAGAAAAATGATATATTGAATTTAATAATATTACGCATAACATTATAGGCATTGACGTATTATAATAAAGACATGTTATTCCCATACTAGCCGACTTTCATATGTAGCAAATATCGCATTGAAAGAGACTACAAACCACGGCACACTTATTTCACAAACGCTCTGCGTGTAGACAGAAAAATCAGGTAATTTGAAGTCACGGTGACTAAAATAACATACTCATTCTTACAATAGTGTACGATACTCTGTTCCTTATTCCCGGAACATTTTTTTCAGCGTAGCGTCGCGCCCGATCACAAAAAATCGTTCGATAACGAATGCAAGTAAGGCAATTACCTTACTTTTGAATTGCTAAGACTTCACGCTTGTAACGTATATACAGTTTATTATATCACTGATTATATTTCACTAAATAACAATATTATTAAGAATGCGATTGATAAATAACTGGCTAATCATTAGGTCATTTTTTTTCTCTGAGGTAGGCAGAGCAAATAGAACGCAAGTAATATACATTCATTCATACATCATAGTATGCAAGCTCGTTAATTGTTATCAAACATGCAAAATAGATGGATGACGTAGACCGCTACGTCTGTGTGATACTGTTCTTAAATATTGTGAAACAAACCATTTTTCTATATTTTATGGTTAAAGCTGAAAGATCTGTTCCTATTCTATTATATACGAGTACCTATGTCACAATTTACGTAAGATTTTGTGTTATATAGCAATAAAAATGTGATTGTTAAGATACAGCAAGAATAGTTAAGTTAGGGATAATTTTTAATAAAAACTATTGTAAATAATGTTATTGTATGATTATGCTTGCATAAGTAATGATTTGTTTTAATATTCGTTAATCGTGAAGTATAAAAGCAAAAGCAGCAATACTCAGAAACATTTTAATACAGTCATTGAGGACTACTATTTTTTTAATGTACGGAATTTGAGATTTTATACGAAAAAGCCTAAATATTTATGCAAAACATGATTTCGGAAGGGATAAATATACAAAATTTATAATTAAGTACATTTTAAATTAGTAATCCTCGGTGACTGCATTCCAAATATTTTTTATACTATATTTTTTGGATTTTGCTGCCTTTGCTTTTATATCCCACAGTTAACCTTTGCGTAGATCGGGAACTAGAATGACCGAACTTTAGAATCGAAAATACCGTGGAACAGATTGATCACTGTAACAGACACATACTGCATTTATCAAATTATAAACGGTTATTATTCTAATCGTTATTATATTGTTACGGGATCTCGGCGGGGGGAAACAAGATTGAACTAAACACGTAAAATTAAATAAAGTTTTTATTTATCACCAAAGTCACTGTACACGAATTCAAGTAGCACTGTTTTTTAATTGTAGGACCGATATGGGAGCTTTCGCTCATAAAACGGTCCTGATAATGCGGTGAGTGTCCATTCACTATTTTTTTTTAATTCACACAATGTCTCACTAATCGTTTGTTGAACACTTTATACCCGTCTTTTCAGAATATTCGAGCACCTGAGATTGAACGGATGGTAGATACTCTCGTAATGTATTTCACTTGGCCGCACTGAATCGTCGCCTGGTTTCTGTGATCTGATTTTGCTGAACTGTCACAAGAAACTATTGTCGCCGAGCACAGGAATAAATTTCTGATTTATTCCCGTGTAATCTAGTACTTTTCAATTCACCGTAGGCCTTGAGTCCTCGATTATATGTCATTCCTTCTATTTCTACAGTCTCATGTCAATATTATAAAAAATAAAATACTTAGGTAAGTTTAGTTTTAACCAACACTTAAATTTACTAAATAACACTGTTCACTTTGGATATTATTTATATTTCATTCATATAAATATATGTGATATTACATTCATTAAATATCAGGAATCTTAGATACCTAAATATTATTTAAAACCAAATTTATCAATCAATTAGAAAGACGTACAGAAAAATCAAATGAACAAAAATATATTTGGCGAGATTTGAACCCGAATCTATTCGTGAAGGTGCGTTATCATTACGCTACATCAGCCTCAAACATTTCCGTCAATACATCGACCTTATCTCTCATTTTTATTAATTGATTATTTGATTTTTCTGTGTGTCTTTCCAATTGATTTATAAATTTGTTTTTAAAAATTAACTGTAATTGCAACTTCACAATAAGAATGCGTTCTTTAATAAAATAAATATTATTCTTTGTTTAACGGTACATCTTTCCGTATAAATAAATAGAAATGAGAGTAAAATCGATTCGTTTTTATGCGTTGAAACTATATCTGCCGAGATAAAGCCGGTCCGCCGAAACTAAAGTAACAATATATCCGCCGAGAAAGAAATCAGAATCAATTTGGCCCAATGGCGACCGCGGCCGCCTGTAATTGATGAAACAATGTCTGGCTTGTGCAAAAATGACGCCATGAAACATTAAGGCTGTAATGGGTGGATTGAGGAACGCGAAACGCGACAACAGACATTAAAGCGATGCCGGCAAATGGCGTCCGTTTCGCTCAATTAAAGTTTGTGCTTCGCGCCCCGCGCAAACAAGTTGGTGCCTCGTTTGTTTCTAATGCAAAAGAGGATAAACTAAAGAAAATTAAATATTCACGGCTGCTCTCAAATAGCGCCGACTGCTTCTTCTTTTGCCTATGTCCATCCACGGATGGATAAAGGTTAAAAAAAATCGTACGAGGGAATTCACTATATTTTTGTTCTTCAATGTTTACTTAGGGACATACTACATATCACCGGTCCATACATATTGTCACATGTCTTGGCTGCAGGAGGAATTAATGAAAACGCTGGGATTTATTACAGGATTTATTGATTACTATTATTGTTACATGTTACTAGAGCGTGCCGAAGACACTTGTAATTGGGATAATGGGCATAGTCTTCACTATAATGTTTATTATCAAAGTATCATGTACCTATTATCCTGTTAGTGTCTCTAATAAATTTTTAAAAAAAAAATACTGAATAATTTATTTTTTTTCTATTTATTTTCTTTACATTTTATAATATTTAGTCCCACAAAACGACTAAAAAGACGTTTGTCTGTAGGTTCATTTTTACAAATGTAAGTTACACTATTACAAAATATTATTCACTTTATAAACATTAAAATTAAATAAACATACAATGTTAAATAACACTATTAAACGTAACGCTAATATTGAATTAAACTGTGTCGCAAATTTATAGACACTTCATAATCTCTTTAACATTTTGTTTACTAATCACTAGAATAATCCGTCCAATTTCAGCACGTATTACTATTCGGTCCGGTTCATTTCGCTACGTAAGAACTTTTTCCAGAATATTCGCTCAAATATCGCACACGAGTAAGTACTTCACTGAATTAACTGCACTTAGTTCACACGTCTAATGGTAACACTGTTTTCGCTTCATAATTAGCCGCTAGGGCCGCGTTGTTGGAAACGTCAAAATAACAATGGCCCTCCGCGGCCTGGACCCGACAACGTGGAATTTTTCGAACCTTCGTAGTGTTTTCTCGTAATTTCCAGATGTCTCTGGAACTTTGGAGACGTCTCTCGAAAGCTGTAGATTGCGCTAGGTTGTCCAACTTCAAACAACTGTTACTTTGACAGAAGTGCGCGACTCCTTTTAGCCTCGTTACAATATATTGTCGAATCTGCAAAAATTGGATTTTCATTTTACTATCTTAAACCATCTAATTTACTCATTATTTTCAGATAATTTTAAAAAATGTTTAATATTTCTTGAATATGTGCTTTTTTTAAACGAAAATTATTTTTTTTAGCGTTGTCCAAAAATAAAGAGTAAATTGGATGATTTAAGAAAGTAAAATAATAAAATTATTTTTGCAGATTCGACAGTACCTAGGTATACGTGGGAGCCGTCGATATTATGATCTAAAACATGATTTTACAATTGTGTTAACATAAAAACAATACACACAAATATCAATATATAATTTTGTTATCTGTCCGTCCGTCTGTCTGTCCCCGTAACTTTGTGTAACCTCCGTATTTTTATTCGAATTCACGGCTAAAAAAACGGCCGAAGATGGGGCTTGAACACCAGGCCACCAAACCCGAAACGGCCGATTCACGCATGTTGCCACGGCCGTCACTCTGTGGAGCGCCAAAAAGATGCTATAAATATATACTAGTTTGGCGAACCAATGTTCAGTCATTTTTGACGGGTTGCAGCTAGTATTATATAAAAATACATAAACAAAATCCTACTTGATTTCCAATAAAATATATCATTTTAATGTTTAATTTCATATCCATTTGTTATAGATAGTTCGTTTTAATACACACCTAAAACCCGCCTACCTAATTTTAACACAACTACCTACTTAATAATATCTTTCATTTTTTATTTCATATTCATTTATTATAGATTGATCGGTATTTATAATACATGCGTAATGCAATAAATTATAAAAAAATTGTATTACTTTGTAAGCTAACTCCCACTCTAAACACCAGATGTCATATTGTTTTAGAGAGATAGCAAGTAAAATTTTCATGTTACCTCTCTTTATTATGTTCGTTCGTATGTGTTGCATTTGTACTTGTCTAATAATAGTAAATAAAAAATTGTCTCATTAAGTTTTTCATAACATATTTTTTGCACTGTAATTTAAATTCCTTTATTTTGTCTATATTTTGTTTTATCTTTGGTAGGTATATTTTGTATTATCCTTAAGAAGCCTCAGTCTAGTTTCTAGTTAAGGCGATCGTCTAGCAGAATGAGCAAATTTCACAATTTTTTCTCATATCTTCTCTTGCATTTTTTATCACATTTTTGTATGGAAATATCTCATTTTAAAATTTATTTATTAGGTTACGTATATTTTAAATTCGAATATTTTATTAAAATGTCACAAACTAAATTATACAATTGATTAATAAATTACCAAACCTTCGATGTTTTAAAAATGAAGATAATTGCTCCACTTTGTGGGCCTTTTGTTACTGAATGGCCTGTTGAGACGATCTTTGTCGATATTCCTGATTTTAGATATTTAATCAAGATGCAACATATTTATGACAAAATACGCAGTGCCTTGATTAAATAGCTAAAATCTGAAATCGAGAATAATTTTTTGATTTTTTTTTGTATTAATTTTAAAATAATAATGTCTATTCCTTTACTTTATTAAAGAAAAAAGTTATAAACTATCTAAAAAGGATTGGAAAAAAAAAAAAATAATAATTTTAAAAACAGTGTTTTTTAAAACATAAATTGCATGTAAACAAAATAACAGATTTTGCAATAATTGTAATAAATTTAAGATAAACGTTTACTTTGTAATATTATTGAATAAAAAAGACATCTCAACAGGCCATTCAGTCATAAAAGGCCCACAAAGTGGAGCAATTTTCTTCATTTTTAAAACATCGAAGGTTTGGTAATTTATTAATCAATTATATAATTTAGTTTGTGACATTTTAACAAGATATTCGTATTTAAAATATACGTAATCTAATGAATAAATTTTAAAATGTGATATTTCCATACAAAAATGTGATAAAAAACGCAAGAGAAGATATAATAAAAAATGATGAAATTTGCTCATTCTGCTCGACGATCGCCTTAGGGAGACAGTGAAATATCTTTAACAATAATGAAATTCACTCAAAAATTAAACAAATAAAATGTTAAAGTATATAACTCTGTATAATCTCACAATGTATTCTTAAACCACTAAACAAATAAATTAATAGTTTGTGAAAGATTTGAGTCGCTTTTAAATATTTTTGGTTTTCTTCTATCTGTACTGCCGACACTCATATTTTATCAATTAAAATCCGTATTTACCTATTCTTTATTACAAGTATTTGGGCATCTATGTATTATTATAAATATTTTAAAATCTCATAATCTATACAATCTATGTATTATTATAAATATTTTTACCAAAACATTATATTTATTATCTGCTATTGGGTGAGTGTTTTACATTTACACGTTCTTTCATTTGTTTCGTGTGCTTTGAATTTGCACTTCCGCTCGACAAAATAAAGAGATACTTTGCCATTGTTATTAATATAAAAGAGCAAGGTTACCCAACTCATCTGACACGCGTGTATGTACCTTCGTCGTGTACAAAACGTAAATGTTTCACTAACACATGGACAAGAGTATTTTGAAACCGTCTAGCATGATAATAATGATTATGGCACATTATAGGAACCAAAGCAAACAATGCGCGGTCCCTGACCTGGCAAGACGAGCTGCTCACCGGAGCTCGAACCTCAGACCCTCGGGCCACGCGTGAGCTTCAAATAATCAGCTGGGAAGAACTAGCATTTGTGTAGAACCAATGGGAGCATTGCGACTTTGACATTTACAAGACATGAACACCACAGCAAAACATATGTCTTTTATAATTGTGTCACCAAATTCTAAAAGTCAAGGAGAATGGTATAAATCGAAGGTTCCCGGCGGACTGTAATATTCTGTAAAAAATCAAAAATACGCCCGAAGTTTCTGGAACTCGAGCGTTTATAAATTACTCAGGAAGAGCGCGCAGAAGAACAGTTGTTGTGATTTGTCACAGCGCTTAGACAGACGAAGCGAAACCAGAGACAAAAATCATAGCGGCGATTCAATGTGGCTAGCCAAATACCAGCAACAATAAATTAAGAGAGTACCTAAGAACGTTCGGAAAAAAAGTGCGACCACAGACGGGCGAATATCCTGGAAAGACAAATATAAAGTATTCCACAGAGAGTGATAAGTGCGAAATTATTGTGAATTAAAGAATAGTAATTCAGTTAAATTCGTTTCCAGTGACTTAAGTTAATTAATAAAACATTAATTTTCTCGTGTTTCATTTTTCAAATTAATATTTCAACGGTCCGTGCTCTGCGAATGTAGATTCAGTTTTTTATGCAGACCAGTAAATCCTGGTGGGCCGGCTGGGATGCTTATATTTTCCTCAGAGTTCTAGAGTACAACTGAACAGAATTTGGAATGGAAGACGTACTGTATAATGCACTTGAAATATTCAGCGTACCGCTGATATCGGTAAAGTCATAAGAATTTGAAGAGTTATGAACAAATAATTATGAAAACAATTTTCTAGCCTGTTTTAGCATAGTTCAGCAAATATTCGGTTTCGTGATTGTTATAATTGTTCAGTATCGCTCATGATAAAACTATACCTCGTAAGCCACTTAATACAGATTTTACAGGGGAGGCAAAAAACTGCATAATATCTAGATTCTTTACAATAAATAGAATACGAGGAATTGCTTTAATGAAATAAGAAACACATATGGAAATAATAACAATTGTTTCTCGCAGATTTATAATGCCCTCATAAAGCGAGACAACTCTCAGAAAATTAAAAAGGTAGAACTTAAAAAACAATTCATATTTCCTTATGTACAGATAATTGTTTTTAAGATTAAAGTTTTTGTCAGATAACATATACAAACATTTTAAAAACAAATACACAAAAAAACTTGATTGTAACAAAAGTTTGGTATATTTTGTTTTATCATGAGCGATATGCTTTTAAAAACCTTTCGATGCATCATCTATTTCTTTTTTTCTTCTATTTTGCTCAATTTTTTCGAAGCCTAATTTAAAAATTTGTTTTTCCTCAATATCGCCGCCCCTGTTCAAAATCTAATCTCGAATTGCCGGGATTATAATATTGGCTCAGGATTGGATTAACTAGCCCCGATGCGCTGTGACGAGATAATTTCGCACTCGTTACAAAACGTTGGTAAACACAAGCAAAAGTTTGGTCTGAATGCCTCGTGACCCACACCTTGAGAGAACACAAAGAGCGACAAAACATTACGGAAGCCATTGTGTCCAGGAGTGACTCCGTGTCGGATCCATTGTGCGCCATTCGTCACTAATTAGCAGCAAAATGGTGGCGCGAGCCGAAGTCGTGTCTGCCAATTGGTTGAAACATTGTCGGGTTAATTATAATTGTTTGTGTGTCGCGTTTTGTTCGCGGCAATGATCCATTATCATTCTGTGCACACCACGGCTACGGGTTGAAGCGATGACGACGCACTGAGACATCAATATAATTTGGATAAAATATCGCATACTACCACGCTTATATTAACTTCACCTGTTTTTTTGTCTGGACGAAATCTTATAATCGATATTTCAGCCGCTCCCCAACGTCCAATCGAGCTAAAATCTTGCATATAGATGTACTCTTGATGACAATACACGAATCAATTATCAGTTTTACTAATTAAACAATTGATCTACTGTAATAAATCAAAGTTTCATATGGGAAATTCGTTAATGAGCTCACAAAAATATGGCGCTAGCTACAGAAGTGATTTTGTACGCTGGATAATTAATTGAGACTCAAAATTAGAAAATTAAATAATATGAAAATCACGCTTTTATGTAAATGTACTAAAAAATCATAAAAAAAAATCTGCAAATTTTTTCGTTTCACTCTCCAAATAAAAGCGTGGGCAAATTCCCTCCGTCGATAACAGAATTCTGAATCTATATCAATATCGTAAGCGCCCACCCTTTTATTTAGAGAGTGAGGCAAAAACATTTTGATCGATTTTTTTTTTACTTATTGGTAAATAAGCGTGTTTAAAAAATATATATTAATACATCCGACACTTAAAAGTTGTGTACAATAGAGATGAGTGGTCTGCGAACGAACGGATCGGATATTCTGAACTATAGATACGGTTCCCAAAGTTCATTTAATCTAGTTCCCGAGCTGGACAAATCGTATCATCTTGATATTTGATAGGGTAATAAAACTTATTATATGCTACATTCAAAGTAAGATTGTTTATAAAATACCATATTATATGTTTATAAAATACCATTAAACAATTATTCTACACATATTTACACTTGGACTTATGACTAACTCAACTTTCACTAACATTCCACTTGATACTCTATAGATACATAATAACTACCTTATGAAAATAAATACTACTGACGAACTCGAAAAGAAATTATAATTGTGTGCTATAACGCCACTCTGGGACAGGCCTAGCCTAGTAGGGTGGCATAATCCACAAATTAAACAAAACAAAAAAATGTGTAAAATATCTTATGTTTTATCTTATGTTCTATTGTTAAATTAGTAATAAGTATCTTATTTGTAAACAAGGATTTTTAAATAAATAAATAAAAAAATAAATAAAAAAATAAGTACCATGATAACTGGGCATTATTTAAGTGCGTCCCAAGCTTTTGATATTTTTGGCATACGCATGTACCTACAAGTACTCTAATTGCTCTTAGTTCTGTGAATCTTAAAATACAGTTTAATATTTTTTATAATAACGTGTATTTTTTTAAATATAATATTTTTTTCTACGTTTTAGTCTTTGTCGCATTAAATCTTGTGATCAACATAACTTTAAGAGTCATACATCAGACAAATGTCACCAACATGTACAGTATCCGATATTATAACGCTTCAAGATTTTATATACATTTTTTAAACTGATTTTGTAAAACGAATGATTGATTATTGTATTGCCATTAGGAATACGTCCCTCTGCCAAATTTCAGAGCGATTGTTTGTCAGAAAGTTGTCGAAAAATTTTGTATACATGGTTTATGGCTAACAGACAAATTGAGCTAAATAAAATCGAGTATTAAAACTTAAGTGGAGATATAATATTTTAGATAAGCACATACCTACTCAATCTCCAACAGACAATCGTTTAATTATGTGGTAGATACATAATGAAATAATTGACCTTTGGTGCATTGGTATTTTCTTATTTAAAAACTAATAATCTCGCGTAAGACTTGACTCAAATATCGGCTACTACAACAATTCTGACTCCTTATTAATATTAGGAAATTCCTGTAAAATTAATATGGTCTTCGAATATATTGCCAGTTTTCTATAATTTGTATTGTATTTGTCTTTTAAATGAATCCTATTTGCAACGTATCTGAGTGAACTTCTATTCAAATGAATGAAAGAGACAGACGGTATGAGAGAGAACAAATGCTATAAATTAAGAGACGCCATCTTGCCGCCCCCCTCTTACCATGCAGCTGACATATCAGTAACCATATCAGTCGCGAGAACTATTTGTACAATCAAAAAAGTATGTAAAAATCCAGTTTGACTGGATTCCCGATACCTACAAAGTTCTCCTCCTAACGCAAGGGACGAGAACATCACACTACTCAAACAGTTTTAACTAAAAAAATATTTTAAAATCAATTGAGACGCGTCTAATTCCTTGAACTGTTTTTATAACAAATAATTCTTATACAAAAAAAATTGAAGCAAAAGCAAATTTGCGGCAACAAAATCTGAAAGTCATTTCAATGTCAGGGGATGACCTTCTACACTGCGTTCAATGCAACGTCCTGTAAATAACAGGATCAGCAAACTAAGGCCGCGTTAGTTTTTCTTATTTTACGAGTTGTTGGAACAAAACATTAGGAAAAGCCAGACGGCAGCCATCTTCCCTAATCCCTGATGCAGAGCAATTCAAACACCAGCACCTGAGCACATCCCTAAAGCCTTCATATCCTAGGGATCCCGTGTAAAGTGTTGGTTCAAGGCAGTCACCCATTCAGCGTAATAAACAAGGATTATGATTTGCCTCGGCACATACATAACTATCTTTGATCTATCATCTCATTTATTAATGTATTTTATTTCAAATATTCAATTGTATATATTTCTCTTTTAGATAACTCTAGAATGCTGCAATTTTAAAAATATATAGATAGTAAATATTTCATCTCATATTAGTAAAGTCTTAATATACAAAATTCTTGCGAATTTCTGGAAATTTCATGAAACTTATTGAAAATCATTCAACTAGCAGAAACATCAGTTGAATGATTTGGTAGTCACTTGTAGTGTAACATTTTTATTTTAAAAATATTTTTTATTTAAACTTTACACACTCAATATCAATACCACAATATGGTATCAATGGGTGGGGAGGATCATATAAAACATCATTAAACAGACTCTTAATAGCACAAATGAGCATAATTAAAGTTATTAAAAAAAAACAAAATCTACCCTACAAATCGATTATTCCAAGAATTATGTATGCCTACTGTTATGGAAATTTAAAAAAAATATATTATTACTACAAATCTATAAAGAAAAACATATAATGGATTCTGTAACTTCCAGGTCTAGAAGATCATTTCTAAATTTAAAAACACCCAAATATAAAACAAGCGCAGCCCAGAACCATTATTCCTTTGTAGGAATTAAAACTTTCAATTCATTACTCGAAAAATTAAAAAATTCAAGACTTAACATCATTTAAAAATGAACTAAAAGAATTCAATAAAAAATCCCTTGAAATTCCCACGAGCTTCACTACATACATCTTTACATTGTTTCTCAATATTCTTAACACCTTATTATTACAATTTCAATATCCATAAAATGAACTGATGTGATTACTCCTCCCATAAGCACGAGCTTCAGCTATTTTATGGCGAGTATAACATTTTTTGTACGAATGTATTATTGAATTCATGAAATTATGTGTATAATAATAAATTAAATAAAAAACATCCAAGTTAATCACTGCTATAGTTTCGAGAGAAGCAGTGCTTCTCATTATCAGGTATAATTAATAACTAATTTAAATACAGAATTCCGTCAACCTAGGTACTTATTTTACATAATATTATTTACGTCAAAATTGACGAAGTGTACAATATTACATCACAGATCAGAACGTGATTGTAGTTATAACACAAGCCGATGGGAATAGTCCCGTATCTACATGTATGTTATTTATAAATGATATCAAAGGAGCATCACTGCCGGAACCGAAAGAGTTAGGGTTATTATTGTTGTGTTCCCCTCGTCGGCCGTACGCTTTATCAATGAGCGCTAATTAAAACTTCCCGATGGTGAGTCCAACATAACACGACGTACTACGTACCCACCCATATTTACAAATCAATACACAGATAAACAAATCAAATAAAATATGGGCGTGTGCTTACGTACACGCGTTAGAAGTTATACTTATATTCTTCTGGCGTACATAAAAAACCAAGCATTAAAACAATATTAAATCAAATACCAAATATACATTACCACGAATATAAGCAACATCCTCTGAGGTTTCGCAACTGGCCTCATCGCCTCAATTATTAAAAAACTCTATGCTGAGAATCGTATAGTGGGACATTTCCAGTGGACATTTCCAAACTGATGACGTTCTGTCAAACGCAGCCGAACGCAGTCAAACATCGATAGTAACATGAAATACGGAAATCCGTACGAGAAGCCCCTATTTGGCATTTCGATTACACAGATAAAAGCTAAAAGTTGAGCATCTTTATGATTGGTACTCGATTCAACGTGGTCAACAATATATTATTTGTGTTACTGGGACACTAATTTCAAGTGAAACAATTTTTGACAAAACAACGTGAACGACCATAAACAATATATGAAATATGCACATTTTACTCTCTTTGTCGGCCATGTTCTGGTTCACACGCGCGCGCTTTTCGCCGCATACTAAAATTTTATTTTAACATCTAACTTCATGGCCTCACATTTCCGCTACATGCTGCGCACGCGCAGCGTACGCAACTTCAAAAATAAAAGAAGCTGACGTGTCTGAAAGGTTTTATATGTCTGCTATGGATTAGCATAATCATTAATACAAAACTGAGATATCTACTTCCTTATTTTTTTCTATGGTGTGCAAAGACCGGACAGGACCCTCGATTATAAGAGATTTTTTCTTAATTTACTTATCATTGTTTCATTCTAAAAGGTCTTTTCTCCCAGTATTGTTTTATTATTTTACAAATATTCAGCTATAAATGGTGTCTCATAGCTAGTAGAAAAAATTTGGAGGAGTCATCCTCCTTACACTTTGGGTCAATCGATCAAGTTAACTAGAAGAGCGACATAAAAGTTCTAATTTTTTAAAATATTTCTCACTTATCTTTTGTAAAACGTTATGAATTCAATCGCTCAGATACAATTCAAATAAAATTATTAAAATCGTGCAGAAATTTGAACGTTTAATTCAACTGGAAATATTAGACAACACAGCGTCCCATAAACAAGACACCTACAAAGAAGCAATTTTATTGAAGTTTGGCTTTACATACAAAATGAGCGTTTTTTGTGCGCTCATACGTCAGATAAATGCATTTTTATTGAATTTTTGTACTGTGGGGAAGAGTGTTATTGATACAAAAAAGTCAGACATGCATTTTTGGTTGACGTCCGAATTCACGCGGGGACGTCGATATATTGGTCGATTTTATAATTATTTTTCCATTAGTTAACGATTTCTAATTAGTTTATTGTATAGTTTTGGAGCAACCGACGTGTAAAAGCTTCGGGAGAATGTCATTGCTGCTCTCGGTACCGGTATATCGGTATTGATTACAATATACGGCTGAATGCAGTAACGGGCGCATACTGTTTATCAATTTTCATGTACAAATACTCGGATTATCCTCGAGCTGATTGCCTCGAGTTGCCCTTCAGCAGTTAATACGATTCGACGGCGAGAGCAGCCTCGATCCAGTGCAGGACCAATAGTTGAATAGTTAATTAATGTTTGGGTGGGGTGGGGTGGGCTGGCAGCCCCCGGCTCTTGGGTGTTTTCTCTTCCCCCGCAACCACCTCGTGAGGGTTCTTTTATGTTCTCTTTGAAAAATGGCCGCACTGCAAGCGATCACGTGACGGTAATGGAGGCTGCGGGTGAGATGTGAGGCCGTTAATATAAATCAGTCGGGAGTTAGAGTCTGGCTGCGGGAGACTCGATAGGGATTCACGGCGACCTACATACGACGCTCGCACCGCTCTCCATCGCAATATCCAGCGGTGTTGCCACATTAGATGGAGGCTGAGAGGTCCACACCGCGTAGCAGACCCAGCACTGAAGTTTTTGGGAACCTGTACCCAGGGTTTGTTCACCGTGGATGTATAAAAAAACATCGTAGCAAGAAATTGAATTAAAAAATTCACAAAATCATTTTTCGATTATCAAAAGCGGTAAAAACAAAAATCATCAAAAAAATTCAAAAATGTCTTGCAAATTTTATTTTATAATAATTAATAATAAATGGCCAACAATCAAGCTTAAGATTAAATATATAAACACAACAATATACGAGTATTTAAGAATAGAGTTACGCACCCCCAAATAATAATGATCCTCAGCTATGGGGATGGCTATTAACATTTACATTAACATAAACAAAACATGATCGATCATGATATTACCACGTAATTGATATCATGAGTTCGATCTTTATCTTAATGAATGTATAAGTTATTATATTGTATAATACTGCTTATAAATATCTTTTTTTTCTGATATTTTGATCATTTTTAGAACATATGTTTATGTGTATATACGTTCATCTATTAATAAATGAGACTTACAGATAAGGTCGATATATTCACGGAAATGTAGGAGGCCGCTATAGCGTAATTGAATAACACGCCTGCCCCGGATAGGAGAAAATCCGTGGTTCGAATCCCGATAGCAGCCAAATATTTTTTTGTTGATTTGATTTTTCAGCATGCCTTTCTAATTGATTAATAAATTTAGTTTTAAATTCCACAGAACTTTGTTCTGAAAAAATTGCATCTTCACAATAACAATGTGTTCTTGAATATAATTCATTTTTATTAATTATATAAAAATATGTATTACTAAAAAGACATTACAAGTAGCCCTCTGGGATGTTGCGCAGAGGAGGAAGTTGAAGGGAAGTAGCAAAACTCGTTAGTCTACCTAATTAATTAAGTTAATTCACTTTTTAATTTACATAGCTTGTTAAATTAGCACTTTTATTATGTATAAAGAAAAAAAGAAACAATTTGTTGACGTAAAAAGATTTTATGAATTCTTTTAAAGCTTTAATCAGTTACATCATTTACCCCAATTTTTATGAAGTTTCATACCATTTTTACTGATACAATATTTTTAATAACGTGAAAACCTCGGTACAAAAATATGAAGGGCAGTTATGGTGTATAATTTTTTTATGCCTATTTTCTAATATAATAATTATCTGAATTAATGCCAGTCGGGGGGTGCAAGTTATAACTCAATTTAGTTCCTTGCGAACTAAATTGAGTTATAAATGACTTGTGATGCGTGCATAGTAATACGCATTTTGTTGTGGCACATTGGCTTAACGCGTGTTTAATGGAGCCATACCTCCATTAAACACGCGTTAAGCTTTATAACATTTATTATAGATGTCTCAGAGAGACGAAGCTATTTATTTATTTGGGAAACTAGATATGAAAGTCTGTTTATAAAGCTTGCGACCTGTCGTACGGCTGGCTTAAGTGATCTCTTTACACAATGCAACGTTCTCCAATTATGATAGACTACAACATCTAACAAATTTTTGAATGTTGCATTTGTATATTAAATTTGCATAACTTGTTTCATATGCGAGTTGTATTTTACTACCGCCATTTGTGGTTGAAATTTGTACTTACTTTCCCATAAATATAGCTTGGTCTTTATGAAACATCTATAATATATCTTGAT